>NC_051166.1:90864569-91029569 GCF_013339725.1 Rhipicephalus microplus
AGGCATGGTGATGACAATCTGTCTCAATAAAGAACAGCTCACAGAAAATCTCCTGCACTCAGGTACAATGCACAAAAAATAGGTGTTTTGAATTAATAGTATTTCAAGTGAAATATAATTACTCAAACCATAAAGTTTTTCATCAGAGCTGCATTGTGAGAAACGAAACTCTGCATGCACAATAAGAGTGGCTGGTATAATTCTTCACCAGAAATAAAAATTGTACATAGGCATGCACGACATGCCAGCACATCATAACACACTGCACCTACAATATCATAAAAACAAATGTGAACTTTTATTCAAAGTAGAATTTAAAATATCGAAAACATACGAATATAGTTGTTCAGTAAAAGACAATTTTTCTGCAGGTATGCACTGTGAGGCATGTAGATATGCTTCCATTTGACAATAGTGACAGAAGGATGAGTGAACGATTCGCGATGAGTACACACACCACCACACAAATCGATAAATAATCAAAGCCGTATTAGAAAAATTACAGACAAAATCAGCCTTCGCTGACAAAATCATTTGTGGACAGTTCACATCACATGGATTTCGGGTTTAGCAATCAGTAGTTGTAAAAGGCCCCTTCAACACTTATTCAAAATATCAGCAAATGATTATGAAACGACGCGTATAAAGAACAGTGCTAAAAGTAATTTTTTATTCTTTGCTGTTGTTTCTGGCTTAAAAGAAGCCAGTACATATATAGACTCTGCAACCGATGAACACAAAAATAAGTAAATGAAAGCAGTTGTTCATAGCAATAGTTGAGCATAGCGATTTGATTATCAGGCTGCTAAGCTGACAGAAAGACACAATTTCACTAGTGTGCACATATTTTGTTAGAAATTAGACATCAGGTGACAAAACACAAACGCACTACGAAATACCATTGAACACATTTTATGCCAATGCCCTCAGTACTGCTCTCAGTGACAGTGCCTCTCAGCAGTGCTTGCACGCCACGAGAATCAGCCGCTTTCTGAGAAATCATTCTTGGAATACCGGCACGATCGAGCTTCACGCCAGAAAGCGACAAACGCCCTGTTGAAGTTTTTGCGAGTGACTCGCCTCGTCGAACGATTGTGACACTTCTCTCTCTCTCTCTATCACTCTGAGTGTGTGTGTGTATGTGTGTGTGTGTCTGCTTCCCTCCCCTTTCTTGCACTCTTCCCTTCCTTACTTTTTTCTCCCCATTTTCCCTTCCTTAGTGCAGGGTAGCGAACCATACAGTTGTGTGCCGATAATCTCCCTACCTTTCATCATCAAATTTATATTTATCTCTCTACCAAACGGCTACAACTGCCAAGCAGAAACCACAAGCTCTTACACACAACCATGCTTTAAACTTTCCCACTATGATGTTACAGTGATACCTGCAGCTGAAAACATGCACTCACTGGCCACTCAGTAACAGGGAGGGGAAGATATCGCAAAGCTATTTTGACAATACGAGGTGAAAGTGCAGCTTTATGTGGTTTTTGCTATTTGAAAACAATACCCTTTCTTGGGATCAGAAGTTCTTTGAAGTATATTTGAACCTCTACACTATAAAGTAAAAGCTCGTGGTTATTGTTTTGGACTAGCAATAGGAGAGTCTCCAAGACTGTTTTCTAGCCTTTTTTTTGCTGAAGCCGTGATGTGTCGAAATCACAAAAAGCCTTTATATTGAACATGCGCTCAGTTTTGAAGCAAGATATCAAAAATTTAATGAAAGCCCTACTGTGATGACGTTGCTGTTAGCTTTAGCCGCCCCACCCTCGCCAAGTTGTATGACTGCACTATGCCGTGTTTTAAATATTTGTCCTGCCAAATTATTTGAAACTTTGAGTAATGGCCTTTCGAAAGACAAATCGAATTATACAGCTAAGTATTATTCGGTTCCAATTCTAAACACCACTGCACTCAAACTGTGCTTAAGCGATTACCATAATTAGAGGCCGGCTTTTGAGGCACTAGAAAAGCGCGTTTTAGACGCCAGAAATAGTCAGGCAAAACGCAGTTTTAGGCCTCCGAATTTTTAAGTTTAGGCACAATAGGTGTTACAATAATTAAAGTAATTTCAAATGAAGACGTGGGATCTCTACATATGATGGGAAAGCAAAAGAAATTTATTATTTATGATCAGCACCACCCTCTTTCCCAGAAACGTTGTAGTTTATAAAATTGTTCATTGATGGCACAAAAGCAACAGTGGTTGAACATATCCATTCGATTGTCCTTTCTTTTGCACATGGTTCGCAATACACAGTCTCTTCTTTAAACCACCAGCATCGTGAGTCTAATGTCTAACGTTGAATCAACATGCTCGTTGGTCTCTCTTTTCGACATGGATGAGAATAACAGAACAGGAGCAGATAGAACCACTAAGAGGCCAGAAGAGAGGTATGCCTTAAAATCGCCGGATTTAATGGCGTAGGCTCAATTTTTCCTCTGTCGCTGTGCACCTCAAAGGGTTCCTTCCAGTTGTCAGCATTTCAAGCAGACAAGGTTAACACTATTTGTTGGCGCTCTAGTTAACGTCTGCCAAGATTTGCAATGCTACATGCCGTAAAAAGGCGTGGAATTTCAAACTGAACGCCGCGTGCTTCTCTCACGGGCTCGCGCTCAAAAATGGAGAGGCTCACGTACGACGAGGGATGCTTCCTGTGCTCTGACAGCGCTAAACAAGTACATTAGAGTTCTGACATCGCTCATAGTACCGCGGGACAATGTGATAATAATTTGATGCAACATGTGCAATTTGAGCAATCTGTGAATGGCTAAAATATATGAATAAAAGTTTATACAAATAAAAAATCGCTAAAGCGAAATGTTCATAGATTTTAATTTCGAATTTTTACTTTAAATCGCAGCGACATGTGATGCTAATCCGCTGCTATTTCACATTGTTTCATGCTCTTGTGGTTCCTACGTCATGCTAGCGTCAGCCGTGACAATGATTGACGAGTTTTTGTGGATCGTTTCTCACGGCAGTACCAGAGGTGTACCTTTACTGCGGTGTGTCGCGGTAAGGATACATGATTCGTGCCAGCCTCTCCAAGCCTGTGTGCATAGAAGAATCAGTTCCACAGAAACAGGCAGTACAATGTGGAGAACGCCGAAACTGAAGGTTCAGTCTAAACGACACAACACCACTAGCATGAAAGACTTGACTCGGATGTGGCATGCACACGTGATCTTGCATGCGCATGACGAGTTGATGCGTCGGCGTAATGTGATGCTCCAGCTCCGATCAACGCCACCTATAGTTTCTTTAGGTAGCAATGGTCTAATACCGATGAGGGCGGAAACGGAGTTTCGCTCGCAAAGGCTACACAAGGCCAGTGGCAAGAGTTTCAAGCTCACCTCTTCCCATGATGGTTTCACGGCTCACTATGAACCAACTTAAAAATTCTTGTGATTAGGCGCTGCCCATTGGGCACGCAAGAACTTCCAGTGTCTAACTGCAATTTCTCATGTGACCTGGCGAAGGGCCCTTAAAGAAGTTAGATTTCGACAAAGCGAAAGGCGCATGCAGATCACGATTTTTTAGTCTACTCTCTCCTTTCCCCTGACAGCACTCCACGGTTTTGCATTCATTGCCTACCTTCACGTGGCTGCTTCTGTTCCCTGTGTTCTCTTTTTTTCATTTTATTTCATTCTCGCCAATCGCCTGTAGAAGCTGAGAAGAGCTCGCATGCAGGTCCTAAGAAATAGCATCTTTTTCTTGTCGGTTCGTCCTGTTTCACTACTGCTAGCGTTTGTTTTCCGCGGTTTGGTTGAACTAGAGGGCTCGCTTGAACTATTAGAGTTCCTAAAGGTCAATATTACCTGGTAACATAAAGAACTGTCTCGAACTACATTCAAAAGCTAAATTTAATGTTAAGTATTGTTCATATTGGTATAAACTTGAAAATAGCATTTATAGGCAATATAAAACACCATAAAAACCATTATCCTTAAAATCATTCGCATATATCAAAATGGCACGATAGGAACGCAAAGAAAAAATAAGGCATTTGCTTAAAATATGGTCTGTATTCATATAAATTTTTACATAGCATATAGTTGTTCACATGTCGACTCTCAGGTGTACATTTTAGATTGAATTGGAAAAAAAAACAGTTATTGTAAACAACGGCCAGCATGCTGGTGCAGTGAATAGAATGGTAGGCTGCTGACCTTTAAGTCGCATCCTTGACAAAGACGAAAATGCCACCTGAATGTATACTTATATTTAGGTGTGCGATCGAGAACCTCAGTCAGTCTAAATTTCTGCAACTCTCCTATAGGTGTGTCTCATAATTACATTTTGGCTTTATGATACGAGATATGAGCAACTATTACTATTAACGCAAACTCTTTCTGGCGTACCTTTAAGTTCAAATGACGTTACCTCGATGGACAAGCAAACAGGGACACAAAAAACGTCAGGACACCAACGGATGAAAAAAAAAAAAAACGCCAGACCTGTGCTAAACGTGCCGCACCGTCGCAGCGCTAGCTGGAAGATAATAATTCAATACTTCTGGAGCACATTTGCATGGTAGCTACTTAACTAAAATGTTTCTCTTTTTTGTTAATTAGGAAAGCACCAAATATGCCAATATTTGGTATTCTGTGGTGAAGCGAGGTACACACTACACAGCTGTAAGGTGGTATGCCTTCATTCATGATGCGGTGGCTGAGGACGATGAAAAATTATAAGTGAAGCGCTTTGTCACGGGTTGGAGGTTTTCGACGAACCACTCGTTACACAAATCACTACTTTGACGCCGGGTCGCGTTTTGTTCCTTTAGAATGACCTACTACTCACGTTCATACAATTCCTTACCCGACGTGAAGCCTGCATGTGGCATGTTTGCAAAGAAGTTTGGAGCACGGGCGTAGTTCAGTGGTAGAACACTGGGCTCACAATGCAGGAGTCTCTGGTTGAAACCTCACTCTTTCAAGGGAAGGTCTAGGAGCTTGGTCAGCAAGGTTCTTGTGCTCGCGCCTTGTCCGGCGGCTGCGGCAGCGGCGCCTGCAACCACGGGTGCTCTTCTCCGGTTGCAACTCAAGGCGTCCTCTCCAGTGATTTTTATTTTGTTTTGTTTTCTTGCGATAGTTGTTACTGACCCTAGCGGCGGCAGACAATTATGGCGCCTGAATCGGCACTTGTTTTGATCTCATAACAGCTGTCACTGTAAAATAAAAAAACAGCACTTGTGGTGTCTTGACTTTTCTCTTGTGCACGTGTTTGCACGCCTAGTATTTTAACATGAATGGATACCGACTAGCTTGGCTAGCTGCTCCCCTAAGTAGCTACCTCACCTCACTGAAACACAATTACAGAGCTTGGAATGTTTTTGCTACAAGGAACTTAATCTCGTTCATACAAATTGGGAATCTTCGCAATGAATGACTTTCCATTTTGCCCCACACGGACGCAAAAAAATAAGTGTTTTCTGCTTGTACCGAATGCAACCAAAGATCAGGCGGTGGGTGCTCAACTTAATAGAAGAAGGTAAAAATACTCGCGGTATGCATTAGCTTTTGACACACTAGTGCTACGGCGCTTTTATGGAAAGGCCGTTCCCTATTTTGTGAATCGTTCCATCGCAAGTTTCAATCTACTGTGAACAAGACTTCCCTGCCCTTTTGTAGTGCAAACTGTGCACAGTAAATCCTTTAAATTGCTGCGCTCTGGGTTATTGCCCAATGGTTGGCACCAGACCCATTGAAATTAGCAAGCTAGTTTCAGCAACTTTTGTACGGAATGATGACGAAGGTGCACCCATAACAGCTGAAACAGAACGGTTCACAATTTGTCTTGGAAATTATTAGCTGTTTCTTTTTCAAGACAGGTGGGAGAAACACAATGCGCTCAAGTGACTTCAACACTTCTAGCATGATACATCTCTCGGCTATTTGCTGAGGCACACCTTTGGCAGCATAAACGAACTTGAGGAGATCACTATTTCCCCTTTCAAAAGTAAATTGAGAAGTTGCTCAAAGTGACCCTGTCATTATAACCAATTTCGTAATGTGGACAAGCTCATGCATGTTAAACGTGAAACTATTCTCACCATACAATTTGGGCATGTCTTGTACAAACTGATTTTACAAATTATTGGCATGTGACATTTCCCACTGCTTTATGCTAGCTTTCAACAGCAAAGAGGTTCTGTGTGCAAGAAAATAAAGTGGAGCAGGTACTTATACGGCGAAATGCTTTCGAGACAAGGCCCTCCGCAATATAAAAGCCAATATTTCCATTCAGTGACTTTCCATAAAGACCTCTCAGAAAGTGACTGCGGCAACCTGGTGAAGAATCGGGGACGACAAATTGTTATGGTGCGGTCGTTTAGCACACCATGCCTGTCTCTTATATAGGATGGCTTTCTTGTGAAGCTGAGCCACAATTCCATCAATTATGAAATAACCCATCCGAAAATGAAATATAACTAATCAGCTTAGAAGCACCAAACCAGTCCAATGTCCGCAAGTTGGCAACAGCTGAGGGCTTTCACGCTATCCACAGGGCATCCTCTTCTGGATGCAAGCTTCATTGCGCAGATGACAAACTCATGGCATCTTTCCACCATATCTGGGCCTTCATAGATACATTTTAGTGTTCCTGAAAAGAAAACACACACCCACTTGTAACTGATTTTACAAGTAGTCCTCACACAAAAAGCTTTTCAGGGTCAGTGCACAAAGCTAAACAATATCATAATTTTATGCAAACACTAGTGCACAAGAAACTTTAATATGGACATGACATTGAAAAATAATTAGTAAATGCAATGCTGACCGAGTTTCTACCCCAACTACTCTAATAAAGCTTTAGAAAGCATAGTGGGAATGAACTGCTATGTTCGATTAAAATTTTGAAAATAACCAGGGCAATAAACCTGAGAGAGAACAAAAACAATTAGAAAAAGACCAAAGCTGAAACAAATTATCCTGAATATGTAGCTCATGAATTTCCAATGAAGCTACAGTGATGTCAGTTGTCATTTTGATGATCTTTGGTGTCAACGGCACACAATGTGTACACCATTGGGCCAGGCAGTCTTGTCTATGGTCACTCACAGTAATAGCCGCTGATTTTTAGCATCCTTTTAATGAGGGGTGGCATAGTACAAGAATGCATGAACCGACTAATAGACCTTTACAAGCTTCCTGATGATATGACAGCTACCAATGTGAAGACTCTTTGCCAAATTAAGACCGCGTGCCAGATCAATCCCCATTGTATACCTAATTTTTCGCACGGATCAGAACTCGAATATTTCCACTTTGGAAAGCAAAGTTGCCATGAGGTAGCATGCAGTAGCTTATATTTCAGGTGCCTGCACAAAAAAGATGTGAACCGTTCTTTTCTCATGCGGATAATATTAACTTCCTGTAACACTGGGATGAACTATATGTAAGGGTAACCCAGCATTTCAAAAGCCGTTACCAATAACTTGCACCTTAATATATGAAGAGGAACTCTGATGTTCAAATTAATCTAATAAAAGCTGTCAAGCCCAAGTAAGAAGTCTTTCAACCTTCGTACTGGTGCGAGGTCCTTTACATGATCGAGCTGCACTATGGAACGTGATGTGCAAACTTTTAAATCAATGTCATCTGTTCTACTTGCTAAAAATTGAGGCATCATTAACAAATGTGACACCCTCAACTCTGTAACTGATACATGTGAGGGAGAAATAGTTGCCTTAGCAGAAACATGATGACTCTATGACTCTTTTTATTACTAATATTTCAACAGTTCATTCAAAAAGGTAAAGTTCCTGACTAGAGGAGTGGGAAGGTGGTTACAATCCATAAATCCGGTAACAACCCTTTTTCTTACAACTATTGCACTATATCATTAACTAGTATTTCATGAAAAATCTTGGAGCACAATATTTACTCTGAAATGTTTCATATTCTTGATTAAAACTCGTTTTTTTTTTCACATGCAATGCACGGCTTCCAAAAACACTGTCCTATAAACTCCTTACAAAAGCTCTTTTTTAGGGGCGAAGCTCCTTAGGGCGTGGGCTGTGCGTCCCCTGTAGCCTGTATGTAGCCACCTCTAGTTTAGTTCTTGCAGTGTTCACTAGATGGCGGTACCATCCCCTGTATGTTGCCACCTCTAGTTTAGTTCTTGCAGTGTTCACTAGATGGCGGTACCGTCTCCTGTATGTAGCCACCTCTCGTTTAGTTCTTGTAGTGTTTACTAGATGGTGGTACTTGTAGCTGATGATGAAAAGATGCAAGATGTTATAAACTAGAAAGCGGTACTTGTAGTTGATGAAAGACGCGAGATCTTATAAAATAGGAATGTCACATATGGCGCGTGTCATTGGTTGAAGGCAATCGTTCGATTTAGTGTGGCGACGTACGCTAGGGGGAGCGATGTAATAAAATCGAGTGGGCAAAATGTACAGAGGATTCATGGTTTACCAGGTATACCTCCGGAGCTTCGCCCACTCATCATTCACTTCGTGGATATGGCGGAATTTTCTTAACATCCAACTGCCAGAGCCACGCAGCGCTGGTAGGGAACAATAGTTTAGTGGAAGGAAGGGTATGCAGTCTGCGGACATCTTAAAGTTGATGTTCGAAAAAAAAAGGTGAAAGGGGTTGGCGCGAAGGGCGCCAGCCCACCTGGCGTCCCTGGCGCCCAGCACACCACACGAGCCTTACTATTCATTACCTGCGCCAGCATATCTGGCTTACATTGTCCCCAGCCCAAACACCCAACCCTACTATCAACAATGGCTCCCGACGAAACCTACCTGCTTCTATTGCTGATATAGTGGACACATTGCACGTGTCTGTCGCAAGCGCCAGCGAGACGAGCATCGTGGGTATGACAGTTACGACCTGGATGACTTTGCCACTGCGACCACTTTTCAGCACCGTCCTTACGCTACGCTTCATGGTTGGTCCTCCTCGCCATCAGTGAATCCTAAAATGGCTCCTCGCTACCGTAGTGCCAGGCATCGCTCGCCGTCACCTCTTGTTCGCTCTACGTCGCCACTTCGACCAGTGTTTCAGTTCACCGACCATCGCCCAAAAAAACTAAATTATGCAGCTTCTAGGAAAAAGCTGCATTTAGCGAAGTTAGAAAAATTTCTCCTGAAAAACCTCCTAATATGATATCTGTTTTAGTGGAAGAAATAGAAGTGCAGGCATTAATAGACACTGGTTAGAGTTTGTCAGTAATTCACAGAGATTTGTGTGTGCGTCTCCGCAAAGTTACCACGCCCTACGATGGACTCATGTTGCTCGCTGCTCAAGGGAATTCCATACGACCTTCTGCCGTGTGCACTGTTCATGTCTACATTAATGGACTTCTTCATTATGTACATTTTTGGTGCTAAGTTCATGTACTGAACAGCTAATAGTAGGATGGGACTTTCTTTCAATGGCATCCGTATCCATCTGCTGCTGGCAACGCAATCTCCACATAAACGGTACCACATATTCGCATCACGCAGATGACGCACCACTTCGTTTTTATGCTACAGAAGACACTGAGCTACCTCCGCACAGTAAGCGAATTGGTACGCTTCTGTCTGATGTCATTGACCGCGGGGATGTGCTCGTACAACCCTCCGTACGTTGTTTCACCAGGGAGATGGCCTTCGCATCAGGTCTGGTTTCTTTCGACGATGTCTTCGCATTCATTTGCGCAACAAACCGGACGCCTGAAAAAATTTTGGTTCCGAAGGGTGGAACGCTGGCTTGCGTCGCTACACTAGAGCCTTTCTCTGTGGTAACTCTTCAAGACGCTTCTCCTGAAAATCCCCTTTTTGAACGTTCCCCAACCATCTCCACTCGCAAAGCTACCATCAGCTCGGACCTGATCACTTCGCAGACCTAACAGCTGCTTGCCTTGCTGACGAAACAGGGAACTTCGTTTGACGTCCATTCTCCCCTATTTGGACAGACATGCGTCACCGCATCGGATCGAGACTGACGGTGCGTCCATCGTTCGTCGTCGGCCATATCGCGTATCTTTAGATGAGCAGAAAGTTATTGAAGGAAACGTTGACAACGTGTCGAAACCGAAGATAATAAGCCCCACTGCTAGCCCTTGGTCATCACCTGTCGTCTTAGTTTGAAAAAAAAAGATAGTTACGTGCACTTCTGCGTAGATTACCAGGTGCTAAACTAGAAGGCGCGCAAGGATGTATACCCTATGTCACGTGTAGATATTTTCTTCGACTCACTACAGAGAGCTCCTTACTTCTAGAGTCTGGATTTACGTTCGGGATACTGGCAGATACCGATGCATGAAGGCGCTAAAGGAAAGGCAGCGTTTTTGACACCAGATGGATTTTACGAGTGCTTCTACGATGGACTTATGAGACTCAGTGCCTTTAGGTTGTATACGAGGGACTATTGGTCAGCTGCCCACTCGTAACTGCTTCACGTGCTACGCGACGCCAAACAGGCTCAAAAAGAATGTGCCACACTCGCCACCTTGGCTACTGGTGGCGCTGACTGACACTCCCACGTTTAATTCTCATATTAACCCTATAAAGTGGCAAAGGGGATAGCTGTCGTGGTAGCTTAGTGGTAGAGCATCGAACCCGTCATTCGAAGGTCGCAGGTTTGGATCCTGCCCACGGCAAGTTATCTTTTCACCCAGTTTTCTTCTTATTTACATTACAATTTGGTCTAATATCTGCCCCCCATACTTTCCTTGGCATTATTGTCTGTTAGATCTCATATATATATATATATAGTGGGAGTAATAATTCAGTATATATAAAAGTATATATTGGGAGTAATAATTCAATGGGCCAGTTAGTCTTCCTGAAGGTATGGGATATGGCACAACGGAGCGTTGTCAACAAGGATAGATATATTTATTTCCCAACAGTTTCGGGAGGGATCCTCCCTTCACCAGGGGATGAGATATACTCATGAGTATAACTCATCCCCTGATGAAGGGAGGACCCCTCCCGAAACTGTGGGAAATAATTATATTTATCCTTGTTGACAACGCTCCCGTTGTGCCATATCCCATAACTATATATATATATATATATATATATATATATATACTATATATATATATATATATATATATATTCATGCTGGTAATAATAGAAAAATGCTCAGAATACAACCAACCACTATACATAGCCTTCATAGAATACGAGAAGGCGTTGGCGTTTGATTTAGTTGAAATATCAGCAGTCATGCAGACACTGCGGAATCAAGGTATCAACGAAGCATAAACATCCTGGAAGAAATATACAGGGAATCAACTGCCACTACAGTGGCCCCGCCGCGGTGGTCTAGTGGCTAAGGTACTCGGCTGCTGACTCGCAGGGCGCGGGTTCGAATCCCGGGTTTGGCGGCTGCATTTCCGATGGAGGCGGAAATGTTGTAGGCCCGTGTGCTCAGATTTGGGTGCACGTTAAAGAACCCCAGGTGGTCTAAATTTCCGGAGCCCTCCACTACGGCGTCTCTCACAATCATATAGTGACTTTGGGACGTTAAACCCCACAAACAAACCAACTGCCACAGTAGTGCTCCATAAGGAAGGCAACAAAATACCAATCAAGAAGAGTGTAAGGCAGGGGGATAAAATATTGTCAATGCTGTTTGCCACATGCTTACAGACGGTTTTCAGAGGCCCGGAGTGGTAAAAGTTAGGAATAAAAGTTAATAGAGAATACCTTAATAACCTGCGCTTCGCTAATCACATTGCAATGCTGAGTAACTCAAGGGTCAACTTGCAACTCATGATTACGGAGTTATACTAGGAGAGGAGAAAGGTAGGTCCTAAGTTTATTCTGCAGAAAACAAAATTAATGTACAACGACCAGGGAAAAGAACAGCGCTTTGAGATAAATAACAGTGAACAAGTAGTTGTGAAAAACTACGTCTATTTAGGACAAGTAATATAACAGCGGATCTGAACCGCGAAATTGAAGTAACTAGAAGAATAAGAATGGGGTGCAGCACGTTTGGCAAGCACTGTCGAAACATGAGTGGTAGATTGCCACTATCCCTCAAGAGGGAGGTATATAACAGCTGTATCTTGCCGGTAGTTAGCTATAGAGCGGAAACATGGAGACTTACAAAGAGGCTTGAGGTTAAATTGCGGACGACGCAGTGAGCCATGAAAAGTGATATGATAGGTGTAACCTTAAAAGACAAGAAGAGAGCAGAGAGGGTCAGAGAACAAAGAGGGGTTAACGGTATCATTGTTGAAATCAAGAAGAGGAAATGACATGGACTGGGTGTGTAGCGCGTAGGCAGGATAACCGCTGGTCATTAAGGGTAACTGACTGGTGTCCCCGAGAAGGCAAGCGGGTTAAGGGGAGTCAGAAATATAGGTGGGCAAAGGAGAATAGCAAGTTTGCGGGTATAAAGTGGCATCAGCAAGCACAGGACAAAGTTGACTAGTGAAACATGGGAGAGGCATTTGTTCTGCAGTAGACGTAAGCAGGCAGATGAAAATTATGATGATGATGTTGTCATTGTTCTTGTTCTGAAGCTGTTGCTTTCATTGTCGCCTTCCGCAGAACAAACTGCTTAATTTGGTCAGCTTTCTTACCACACATGCAGCAGGCAGGCAAGAAACTGTTGTAAATGCCTAATATTTGCTGATGTAGATTAAGAGCGAAGCATTAATAACGTTCATACCTATATACTTTTTCGTCCATTACTGGCAGTTGAGCAGTCACTGTATGTGCACCATTCATGTGGAAATCCTGCGCAAAACCATTAGACACCGTTGATTTTTTCTCATAAAGACGTCATGATCAAAATCTGTGTGCTTGCACCACTAACATTGAATGTGATGAATGTCTGTAGAAGTGAACACGGCCGAAATCTCTTCGCTGCAATGAATAAACCTCGTGACAGCCCACTGGAGAATCCGCAAGAAGTATAGGTGAGAACAGCCATTCAAACGCACGCGCTGCGACCGCCTCCCGAGGTGATATTTTGTGTTCTTCGCAATAGGTGCGAAGTGAAGGCGTATGTGCATACGCACGCACCTCGTCACATTCGTGGTTGTTAGTACGCATATTCGATCTCCGGGTAGATGGAACCGCATATCGCGTCTCCCTTATTAGGATTTGTATATGCGTGATGGTAGATGTTTACGCGGGTTCACTGCGGAATTGTAAGCGTTTGATATCTTTGTATGTGCGTACTGGGCTCCCTCAAGCTTGCACATTGCGAAACCACGGCACGCAACCTTGTCCTCGCAAGGACCTGAAGGATTCGTGCGCTGGTTTTTGGTCACGCGGTGCTTTAAAACGACGCATTTATGTGCGCATCGCTCTTAGATTTACAGTTTAGCCTGATTTAGGCATGGTATTTTTAAAGACTTAGGGACTTCTGACGCAAAAATTTTGTTCTGTCTGTCTGTATATTTGTCTGTTTGTTTACTTTTACTGGCATCGCGTACTTGAAAACGGCTGACCCGATCCGCAGCGACCACAAATGTTGGTCAAGGTTGAGCGTTCATGCTTGTTCAATTGTCAATTAAAAAGCAATTATTGCGCATGCCTGAGGCACCAGAACAACACGCATATATTCTGCATATGCATCTCTTACTAGAAAATGCATACATACGTAATTTTAAGGACCGTAGCGCTTATCCCGCGGCGCTTACCATGCAACGCTTGCACGGAACGGGAAGTGTTTCAAACGCTTTGCTAAAACGAGATGGTGGTGGCACCTACCCGTCGCCTCGCATTCTACACCTTATCACCTCTGAGACAGAAACTGCCAGATGGCGCTCATGGCTCCCGTGCGACATGACTTGATGCGCTCGTGAGCCTCTGCTACCCGCTCGAGGCTCTCTAACGCAGCACCTCCAGAATACCATTCACCGATTTTCTTGCGCAGGACATCAAATAAATGTTTCGCTCACTCTCTCCACACGCAAGACTATCGTCTTTAGACGACATTTCAGGATTACATGCAGATACAGGGCCAGTTTTTTCGATTGTACACTCTAAGAAATCCTATGCTTACATATGCGTGTGTTTTAAGTTTTTTTACACGCCTAAAGCATGCGTGATTTCTCTCCAAGCTTACCGATCACACCCGCTAGGAGTGATCAGCGATTCCCTCTTCATGCATGCCAGGCGTGACATACGGGACGCTTTTCCCATGCTTACTATTGCGTGATCATTATGCACGCTTAAAAACGGCACTGAGCATGTGCGCCAGAGGAGCGAAGAAACTCAGTGAGGGCGACCCCTCGCCTCTCTGTCCGGCGCACACACCAGTCAGCACATGTCTGCTTGGGTAGCTTCTCCGAAGGAAGCTTCGCCCGCAATGCTGTTCTCTCCACTCCAACTTAGCTGCAGGAAGGCAGAGAAGTTGCTGAACGTTTTGCAGAGAAATTATAGGCAAGACACTTCCGCCAATGATTCTCAAACTATTCTCTTTTTTGAGAAACTGTTTCGGTAAGCCTTTGTGCATTTCAAGGATGCAAAACAATATAAAGCGTGAACAAACATCTCTCAAGTTTTTTCACAAATAGACAATTCTTATATCAAACACGCTGTGCCGCACTTGGCGTTCTATCACAGCGAATCATAAAAATGACGTATGGCACGATAGCGTAGTATTTCCCCCACCAAGCATTCAGTGTACCCTATTGTTTACCGAAGATACGTAATAAAGTCATATGTATGTGGTTTTTTCTATAGTAATAAATGCGATGACTATAAGCATCATAAGACATACGACCCATATATTTTTTATTCATATAGAATACACTCCTACAAAACGCGATGCACCTAGACAATAGCTAAAAAAAGAAGTTACAAAATTTACTGCTGAAATACTTTTATGTTGCTGAGAAATCTAAGGTCGGCATACATCGTCAATTTAAGAGGGAAAGGCAGGGAACAAAGTCCTGATGCATACCCTGATGACTGTTTGCTTCAACTTGGTTTTATGACTGATTGACCAAAGGTAAGCCCTTGAGCATATGCTGCCGGATATGTCAATTCTTTCATGCAATACAAGCATAGGCAGATCACTAGTGTATTCTCTGCAGACGACTCTTCACTCATATCAAATCTCTCGTGCTCATTTCCGCTAAAAAGAAGCTTTCTTTTCCACGCAGAAAATTCAAGGTTCTATTGAGTCCCTCGAGTGTGTCTGTAAGAAATGCTTTTAAGCGCAGATGTATATAAGTTTGGATGCAAGTGAAGAGTACGTGACACATCACTGTCAGGAAAAAAACAAAAAACACACATGTTGAAACGCAACATCTCTGGGGAATGAAAACTGATTAGAAAAAAATGAAACTGAATGCTTGTTAAAGAGAGAGAGAAATAGTGTGTCATTGCTTCTACAGCAATTTGTCACCCTCCACAAAAAATGCGTCATTAAGGCACTTTTCGCAAGTTATAAGTAATAAGCAATCAAGAAACTGTTGAAAAACATTATTATCTGCTGTCATAGAGTACAAGTGAAGCATGGCAAACTTTCTTACCATGCTTCTTCTTACCAAACTTTCTCAAGTAAAAGTAAAGAAATCACAGTAAAATTCAGTAAACGACAGGACAGTGGTCGTTTGGAGCAACGGCTTTACGTCATGCCATCGAATGAAGTAGTCTTCGCAAATGCATCAGTGCGACGACCCGTCCGATCGAAGAAGACATCAGTTATCGTTAATCTCTGTTAAGCGTAGAAGGAGTAGTCCTCGTCGGGCCGAAGTGCGTTTCACGAGTCCAGGACAGCTCCGCTCACGATGAGGAGTGATAGGTATACGCAGCATGTGTTTGTATACACTCGTAATCATATTTTGGTTTCGCCCACATTGCTGAGCAAATTTGTTACTGTCGATGTTTGTGACTGCATGTCTATGGGAATAATTTTTATGTTAATCTCTATATGTCAAGCAGCCCTGACGTAGTGATAGCTTTTAGTCAACAATGTTTACTGTACTGCGTGCATCCAAGCATAATTAGGATCCCCAATAGGTTCTTTTTTTATTTTCAATACTGTTAGCCTTCGGGCTTTTACAGGGTGTGACAGTTTACAATACTTAAAAACTAAATGTAAACAGTATCGCACAAACAGCACAACACACAATAAAAAAACGCACAAGTATATCTGACGCAGGTAACCTTTAAGGTACCCCTACAAGTATACCTGCAACTTATGCTGCATGTCGGCAACACTATTTCTCAAGCGTTAAATTTTCAGGAAAATTTTCTCGCAACCCCGATTGACATTACAGTTGCACTGTAAATTTGATAGCAAGGAAGTACGGCAATTGTTGCCGTTCTATCGTGAAATCTGCGAGGCCAAGATAATCATTTTTGAAAAATGATCACTTGGGCTTAATCGAAAATGGCCCCGCCATGGGGATCTAGTGGGTAATGTACTCGGCTGCTAACCCGCAGGTTACGGGATCGAATCCCGGCTGCGGCGGGTCCATTTTCGATGGAGGCGGAAATGTTGTAGGCCCGTGTGCTCAGATTTGGGCGCACGTTAGAGTAACACATAGGGTCATAATTCCTGAAGCCATCCACTACAGCATCTCTTATAATCATATGGTAATTTTGGGACGTTAAACCCCCCATATAAATCAAATCAATGATTATTCAAAAATGACCTGATACCAGACTATACCTATTCGCATATAAATGGCTTGTTCACTGCTGATGCGCAGTGCATGCAGAACGCACACACACACACACACACACACACACACACACACACACACACACACACATATATATATATATATATATAAATATATATATATATATATATATATATATATATATATATATATATATATATATATATATATATATACATATATATACAGACAGACAATAATGCCAAGGAATGTCAAGACATGCCAAGACAGACAATAATGGCAAGGAATAGACAATAATGCCAAGGAATGTACAGGGGAAGTTATTAGAACAAATGGAATGTAAATAAGAAGAAATAAAACTGGGTGAAAAAATAACCAGCCGTGAGCAGCAACACGATTTCTCAAGCGTTAATTTACAGGCAAATTGCTGGTTATTTTTTCAGCCACTATTTCTTTCTTGTTACTTACATTCCATTTGTTCTAATAACTTACCATATATGTTCCTTGACATTATTGTGTTAGATCTCATTAATATTGTGTCAAAACACGGAACAACGAGCCCTGAGGTATACACTTCTTTCCCTTATATATATATATATATATATATATATATATATGTCATGCTGAAGTGTCGGCGCAAAACGTCAAACGTAACAGCCAGCTTCGCAATTTATACCTTATAAGTGTCCATAAGAACATGTCACATGCCAAGAAAGATTTCCTTGAAGCATTCTTCAGCGCGAAAGCGCATAAGGTCGACATGCCTTTAGGCTAATTGTATCTGAAAAGAATACCTGGCGAAAATGTGTTACGCTCTACCACTACCTGCAGAAAACGTTGAAATACCTAGAAGTGAACAATCCATTTCTGGTAAAAAGTTCATGTGAAGTCTAGGAGTTTATTTCGTCGCGTTGGAATAAGATTCTATTCACCTTCACTGTAGATGTCACGGACCTGTACTATTCTATTTCACATGACTCATTGTTACAATGCATTGGGTTTGGCGCCTCAAAATTTCAGACCCAGTCTGGTGTCAACGTTAGTGGGTTTTCAGAGCTTCTAAGGTTTTACCTTCAGTCAACGTACATCCTAAGGGATGGAAAACCTCAGCTTCAAAAATCTGGTATCTGTATTGGTTCTTGCATTCCTCCCATCTTCAGCGACCTGTTTATAGGCAAATTAGATAAATCCATTTCGGAAGTTCTCACTAAAAAAATTGAGACGGACGTTTTCCGATACGTAGATTACGTAGATGATTTTTTATGAACACTGATAATGCATTGTATAAGACTGACGCTCTTGCTGTTTTAGACCTGATGCAAAATGATTGATTGATTGATATGTGAGGCTTAACGTCCCAAAACCACCATATGATTATGAGAGACGCCGTTGTGGAGGGCTCCGGAAATTTCGACCACCTGGGGTTCTTTAACGTCCCCCCAAATTTGAGCACACGGGCCTACAATATTTCCGCCTCCATCGGAAATGCAGCCGCCGAGTCCGGGATTCGAACCTGCAACCTGCGGGTGAGCAGCCGAGTACCTTAGCCACTAGACCACCGTGGCGGGGCGAGGCAGAAAAGATTTGCTCATTGAAAGATGCTTGTGTTAGCACCCCTTCTGTCGCGCTCACCGATAAGGAAAAGTTGTTCATTTGCTTCTGGGTGTGATGTACTTATGCATTGTCAATGTGTTTGGCGCATAACTATTGCGACTGGTAACTGTATAAAAGCGAAGACTTTCGCAAGAAATAAATTGTTGGCAGTTCAGCGCTCTGTCTCGTTTCTTCTCTTGTCCCGTCCTGCACTGTCGTTTGCACTGGTAAGCATTCCTTAGGGCGAAGCTTTAGGGTCCCCTAATTTTTCGCACTCTCAATTCCTTCAAAAGGAGGTGTTGCCGGAGCTGGGAAACATTCAGAGTTTCCGAACACAGGCCATCCTGCGTAGCACCTCCGCTGGGTAATCTACTAAATGCTGCAAAATTGAAGTCACGCTTGTTTCTGTCGCAATCGGGTATTGAAGGTGGTTAGTCCAAGCTACGTTTCGAAAACTGACGATTGAGAACAATAATATGCGATACAGAACAAAAGTGCCATTAAGAAGCCTCGCAAATAGCTTTGGGGCGAATACATTCAAAATACATAATTCCACACTGCTTCAAGGAGTATCATTCTACTAGGGCAAAATATTCGTATTTTATATTCTGAATATCTGTTGACACCCTCCATTTTTTTGCTTTTACTGGGATCACCTGTTTTCGGGGGCGACTTTTGCTGATATATTGCTGCTTTAGAGCCGTATGCTGACAAAAAAATATGTGTTACCATGGGAACGCGCATTCTCTGGCTCTGTAGTACTTGCATAATCGTTATGCATATTATGTCCGCATACCAGCGATCTTGCGGTCTGGTTCGCGCATTCAGTGAGAGCATACCCAGACCTGCGATGTTATGTTGCACCGTCACAGGACTGCCTCTCTTTTTATATGCGCGTGCTCGGTCGTCGGAGAATTCAGCAAACGTTCAGAGCTACTGTGTAAACCCAGATGGAAACGGCGGAGAAAATACACCGCCACTATATCATTTACAAAACCGCTTTAATTTGCAAATGGCACATTCTGAGGCAGCATTCAGCAGCAAAGCGCCTCTAGCGCACATCGTGTTTATACAAAATGCTTTTTAGGAGCGAAGCTCCTTAAGGCGTGGGCTGTGCGTCCCCTGTATGTAGCCACCTCTCGTTCAGTTCTAAGTATTACGCTAGCCACCGCCCGATCTAAAGGGTACAGCCATATCCATCCGTCCATCCGTCCATCCGTCCGTCCATCCATCCATCCATCCATCCATCCATCCATCCATTCGTCCGTCCGTCCGTCCGTCCGTCCAAAAGATGCAAGATGTTATAAACTAGACGGCGGTACGTGTAGTTGATTATGAAAGATGCGAGGTGTTATAAAATAGGAAAGATGCCACATATGGCGCGTGTCATCGTTCGATATAGTGCGGCGACGTACGCTAGGGGGAGCGTTGCAATAAAATCGAGTGGGCAAAATGTACGGAGGATTCATGGTTTACCAGGTTTACCTCCGGAGCTTCGCCCACTCATCATCATTCACTTCGTGGATATGGCGGCATTTTTTTTTCTGTTTCGCAATATGGTACCTTCAAGCCTGAATGAAATTTTTCCAACGAGCAATGTCCCGAGAAATCTACAGTAACCTCGAACAGCCCTCTTCTGTGCCATCCACTCCCTCTCGCTCAGTTTTCCAGAAGAAAATGCCCGAGAGGTGGCTTTTATATTTATACAAAATACGGAAATTTTAAAAAGTTTGTCAAGGTTCGTCTTGACAGTTTTCATTCTTGAATTGCTTCGGGACGACGTACCGAAGTTGTTCCAGTGAGCATTAAGCTGACAAGTAAAATGTTTATTCCCATTTTGTCTAAAATATTGCTAAGCAGGAAAAAAAACAGCCATTTTTTCTCAATTTTCCAATCACTCAGCCGTGATCACACAATTTAGATGCCACGTCAATTATTCCAGAAATCCTTTCAACACTGGCTCAATTTCTTGTTTGTGATCTTCTGAGGTCTTAGCTACGAGGAAAACACGCACAAAAATGTATCTGACCAAAATAAAAAAATCCAGGGCTGAACGGGTTAAAGGAAGAGGAGAGACTTCTACTGTGCTTTGAAATAAAATCCTTACTCAGAAGAAGTAGACCGTTTAACACAAAAAAGAGGGTGGAGGGGGGAAGCAGGGTCGACTCATAAATGATATTTAAATTGAACACCAATCTTAAAAGAATAATGAACAAAGAAACTAGCTTTTTCAAAGAGAAACTGCAGCGAAAGCTATTTGTAAATATCTGTGGGTATGTTATATAGAAAATGTAAGCTAGAGGGGTTTCACGTGTATGACGATCACGTTGTTTCACAGAGATAGACATTCCTAGAATAGAAGGTGTGGTACCTCAATCACAATATTACATCGCAATCACTGTAGTTATGCGTGATGACACCATCTCATGTAAAAAAATTCGCTTGCTCTTGTAGCCGAACATTGATACACTGACTGATTTTCCCAATGTAAACACTATGACATGTCAAAGAGGTCTGCCACACGAAGGTATGTTACAGCTTACAAATCAATACAAGCTTTAACCCCAATTATCACTATCCCACCTACACAGAATTCGCGCAGGCGTCTCATCTAACCACATGTGCTCATTTTCGTGACGTCAACCACTGTTCTCCTGCTTCGATTTGTAGGCGTACCCAGGAACCCCGAATAGAAACATGGGCGTCGCTACAGTCGTGGCGCTGTGACGTCACGGCACGGACTTTTTCATTAAGTGCCAACCACTGGCACGTGTACGCCCGCGCCTACGTTTCAAAAGCGTCTAGTCGCGCCTCTGGGGGAAAAGGGCGCGCAACCACTGGCACGCGTCAACCGCTTGACGCCCGTGCGTCCAAGGCCGATGCACAGAGTTGCTTGATCTTTTGGCTTAAGACTGTCCTAGTTCAGCACAGAACGGCGCGTTCTGAACTGGAGTGGGTTCGTACAATGCCGAAGATATTATGGCACGTTAAAATATTGATAGTGCTTCACCCGCCACAGTTTTGACTATTTTAGAAGTACTTGACATCGCAGTGAGCAAAGTAACTACACCGATATGCACCAGAAATCAACAGCGGTGCATGTGCCACTCCGGCGAAAGAAAATTCACGTCTAGGATACTATACGTCTATCATAGGCGCGCGCAGGTTTCTCCCTAAGCTAAGGTACGGGGGGTGGGGGAATGTTCGCTGCAGTACCCCTTCCCTATGATGTCAATGTAGGGGCGGCCTTAGCGCCAACCTCTCTAGTATAATAATCAATAGAGCAGACGTTGCACCCCCCTCTTTTCAGTAACTAAGGCGTGGTTGCCCCCTCCTGCGCCAGTCCTGTGTGCGATCGTCAGCCGAACGAAAACATCGGACAGACTACTGGATAAGTGTCCCTGTGCTTTATCTTTGAATTTCTGTGCTGGAAACGAGTGTAAACAGGCTTCGGAGGTTTGAAGCTTGGAGCGTGAGTCCTCGCCTTCCGCGAAGGAAATTCATAGCGGTGTCATCTGCATCCAACATAGACCCCTACCGTCCAATTCGTATAAACGAGCTCATGCGAGGAATATTGGCTGAAAAACATCAACGGTAGTTTCCGTTGAAACATAGACACTATATACGACGCCCGAAACATCACGTAGTGCATACGGAGTTTTTTATGTGCACTGTGTTTGTTTTCAACGTCGGTATTGATTATCGCTTGAAGCGAACCTCGCCCTAGCCAACACACTTCGGTGATGTGAAAACTCTCTTACTTATATAAGTATATTCGCGGATGGTACGACGCTGAAACATTCGTTGGTTTCGGTGCAAATTGTTTTCGTGTGTTACAAAGCTAATAACAAGCGTGCGCTGGTTGGTATGCACAGAATGAATGAAGGTTCACTAGTAGTGTACTGTACTTTGCATAAAATAAATGCAAAAAGTGTCTCATGTGACGAATGAGGCCGTTAAGAACTGTGCATGCATTCATCTGTTTCTAAAGACCATAATGCGCTGAAGAGATAATTAAATAGTTTCGGACATTTAATAATTGTGTGTTTTTCCAAGGACTGCTTCATTTTCGTTCAAATATTTAGTATACGCATTAACATGGACTATATATGCATGCACTTAAGCATATTCAAAATATCAGGATATTCAGTTTTGCTATGTTAGAAAACTTGCCAAAACTTCTGTACGATGCTCTGGTGGAATTCCATAACTGGCATGTCTCGCATCAAAAATTTTGGGCATGCTTTATTGCATTATAGGGTATTTTGACTATTGCTGACATGTGAAAGCCCTCTACGCAGTGCTTAGCTGCAATCTCGAAACCAATATCTGTCTCATCAAGAAGTGTCGGATGCATTTTGTGGATGCTAAAGAATATTCAAACTACCAGCAAACTGCAGAAATCTTACACACAGCAGTGATCTGCAATCACAATCCAGCTTAGAAGTCATTTGTAGGGCTCTCTAACACGTTCAAATAAAGTTATCAAACCCTGGAATGATCTACTTTGTTGAGTTCGTAATACCAGTGTGTCTGACGTTTTGTAGGCACTTGTTCAAGTTCTCCCATTTTTCTATTTTTCTTATTTTTCACCGGGCTTTACTTAGGAGGTAGTGATATTTGTTTACATTGGCACATTTATTGTGATACTACTGTTTCAATGTTTTCGTTTTGTATTTATGTACAGAAATCCTGCAGTAACCGTGAAAAGGGCTGCAGTATTTTAAAATAAATAATTATACCCTCCAAAATGGTTGCACGCTGTGCTCGGTTCCAATCTTATGACTGATATATGTTGCATCATGTAGTGTCGGGTGTGGTTTATTGCATTGGAGAACAATTTGGATGCAGACAACGTTCAAAAGCCTCCCGCACTGGGTTCAGTTGCAATCTTACGACGGATATCTGTGACTATATCAAGTGTTGTGTGTGATTTGTGTCTCGAGAAAATATTTTGACTAAAGACAATGTCCAAAGGTTTTTCATACAAGATTTAGTTGCAGTCTTCTGAACAATATCTCTCCCATCATGAAGTGTCAAGGTTAGTTAGTTGCGTTAGAGCATATTTCGACTGCAGGCAATGCCCAAAAGCATTCTACGCAGTGCTTGGTTCCTATCTTACGTCAATATCTGTAGCATCATTGATAGCCAGGTGTGCTTTTTTGCTTTAGAGGATATTCCGAAAACACACAATATCAAAATCCTCCTATACAGGGTTCGGTTGCAATCTTATGATCGATATCTCTAACATCACCAATTGTCGGTGTGGTGTGTCGCCTTAGAGAATATTTTGACTACAGAGAACGTTCGAAAGTCTTCATATAGGATTCAGTTGCAGTCTTTTGAGCAATATCTGTCACATGATGAAGTGTCAGGCACAATTAGTTGCGTTAAAGCGTATTTAGACTACACACTATGCCCAAAAGCGTTCTATGCAGTGCTTGGTTCCTATCTTATGGTCAATATCTGTTGAATCATTAGGAGCCATGTGCGCTTTCTTGCATTAGCGGATATTTCTAAAACACACATCATCAAAAGGCTTCTAAGTACGGCTCAATCACAGTCTTATGACCTAAGTCTGTGACATCAAGAAGTGGCGAGTGTGGTTTATTGCAATGGAGAACATTTTGGCTGTAAACAACGTTCAAACGCCTTCCACACCGAGTTCAGTTGCAATCTTATTATCGGTATCTGTGACATCAAGAAATGTCGGGTGTGGTTTGTCGCTTTAGAGAATATTTAGACTACTGACAACGTTCAAAATCCTTTCATACATGGTTCTGTTGCAATCTTATGATCGATATCTGTGACATCACGAAGTGTCGGGTGTGGTTCGTCGCTTCAGAGAATATTTTGACTACTGACAATCAAAAGACTTTCATATAGGATTCAGTTGCACTCTTGTGATCGATATTTGTGACTTCATAAAGTTCTTTGTGTGATTTTTGTCTTTGAAAATATTTTGACTACAGAGAACGTCCAGAAGTCTTTCATACAGGATTCAGTGGCAGTCTTTTGAGCAATATCTGTGACATCACGAAGTATTAGATGCGGTTTGTCGCTTTAGAGAATATATTGACTACAGACAACGTCCAGAAGTCTTCCATACAGGTTTTCATTAGTAATGTATTATCACCAATACCTGTCACATCATGAAGTGTGAGGCACAGTTAGTTGTGGCAAAGCGTATTTCACCTAGGAAAAAACTCCGAGAAGCATTCTACACATTTCCTACCTTATGACCAATATCTGTTGCATCATTGAGAGCCAGGTGTGGTTTGCCGCATTAGAGGATATTTCTGTCGCAGACAACCTCCAAAAGCCCTTTACATAGGGCTCTATTGTAGTCTTATGACCCAAATCTGACATATCATGAAGTTTTGGGAGTGATTATCAAGTTGATGTGAGCTGCAAGTTATGAGGTGTAAATGTAGTGAACGTACCAGAATATTCAGAATATAACGATATTGGTAGTGTAGGTATAGCAACCTGGCGATTAATACACCATGGTTTTTATAAACCTTTGTTCATAAATTATTTCTCGACCAGACCTGCTAAATGTTCGTCCCAACTGCACTCTTAAAAAAAGATGTCGAGATGCTGTCGAAGTTTTCGGCAATTCTCAGACAATGAGACAGGGGAAAGCGAGTTCCTGGCATTCAACTATGGACCCTTTCGTCGTCCCTGCGAGCAGCAGCGGTGACTTCTGCCCTCCGTGAGTCATCTGGCGAGGGGGAAGCTTTTATGACCGTCGTCAGTAGGCGCCATGCTGTCGCTGAGAAACGTAGGTGGGCAGCCCTCCCACGTCCGGAACCCTAGTTTCTCGGATCCAGCGGCGGGGAGCAACAAGGGGATTAAAAGACGGTCCATGAGCCGATGTCCCTACAAGCGATTCCTCCGGGCCGGCTTGTTTAGCGAGACGGCGAAGCAGACCAACCGCACAGCTCCTGTCTCCGCGATTCAAGTGTTTACTCCTTGGCTGCCCTTTCTGGGAAAATCGGAAGAAGCAACCTACCGCCAAATTGTTGCCTGGAAGAAACCCCGTTTCCCATCTTCTCGGAGGCATTCCGTCAAGAAATGCCATAACCATTCGGCGGACCATGTGCTACTGAATTATGCCATGTGGGTGGTGTCTTGTGTGTGTGTGATTGACGTGCAGCTCAAGGAGGAGGAGCCGAGAGGGCTTAAAACGAGGCCGCTGAGTGCTGGACGTCGCTCTGAACCATGTAACGGTTCAGCAATCATATTCGTGGTTTGTGATTTACTAACTTCATGCTGTAAATAATTGTAAATAGTGCCATAAACCTGTTTGTTTTTCGTATCCCCATTTTGTCAGCGTTCGTTTCCTCAACCCGAAGCTACACCACGCTACCACAAAAGACCGGGCAGACCCTGGTTCGCAACAGTAAGGCACTGCACTACCTACAGCAAACAATTGTGACACTACTGAGTATGATTAGTAGTTTACTACTAGCAAACGTGAAAAAATTTCATTTGCTATGGGTACCTGGCCACTGCGGGATTTATCCACATAATATGGCAGACTCGTTAGCCAAAACATCTTTAAGCAGACTACTGTAATTTATTTTATCTGATTTCGCCTATGTAACAGCCCTCAAATATAGAAATGCTTGTTTTTACAAGGAAATATAAAAAAAGTTTCATTGGATAAAGTCAGACACTTCGTACATCTAAGATTTTGCTAGAACAAACAGTGGTGTGTATCTCAGCAGTTAGAATATACAATCACCAGATTACGATGCAGAATTCCACACCTTAGTTACTACCAACATAAAGCTCGACTAACAGCGTCCCCGTTATGTCTCTTTTGCAAGGATCAGAATCAATACATAATTTCCTTTTATCCTGTCAACGATACTTTCATCAAAGGAAAGGATACCTGGTCGAACCAATTGAGGAGCTAGGTTTAAATATAAACGTGGAAGTAATTTTATCCTTCGGAGGGATTACATTAGGTTATAGCCACAGGGATGTTTACTCTGCCGTGTGTACGTACATAATGGCAACAAAAAGATACCTTGTTAGTCTATCGTTATTATTATTTATGGCTATGATACTACCTGAATACCTGACTCAGCACACTTGATGATCCTGCAACCTGGTTCTTGGCCAGTCCCCCTTTGTGGGCGAGTGACAGCAAAGCTGAAGGATCATCATCATCATCATCATCATCATCATCATTATCATCATCATCATCAGGTCTGGATGTCCCTTCCTGATCTTCAAATAGTGTGGACGTCCTTCTTAGGCGGCCTCGGAACCCAGTATGTCCGACGGTTATAACGGTGAGTCACAATTGGCGCCCAACGACTCGAGGTGAACTAAGAAGGCATTTACATCTTCTATGTGGGGACGTTTCTCCCTACACGCTCCTTCGGCTCAACCACTGACGTTCGGACAGCGTTGGCTCCGCAATCCCAAGATGGCGACGGCCCCGTGTTCTGTCGACGTGTTCGAGCAGCTTGTTGACGCCGCCCGGGTGGAAGCCTACCGGTCAGCTGTGTCCGAAGCCGGCACCCTAAGGACCGAGGTAGGCCAGCTCCAGAGCGAATTGGAGAAACTGAAACTGATGATTCTCCAAGACCACGAAGCCGTCAAAAACGACGACGCATCAAAACCGCCTCTTGACTCACTGATGAAGGCAAGTCACGACCTGTTGTGTAACTTTTGCTCCACTAGTAGAACGCATCGAGCGTCTGGAGTTAAAAACGCATGAAAAATCTGACGCCGAATCAAGCACGAGTGCAGAAGAGAAAAGCGCATCGATGAATCTCAAACGCGGCTCGGAAAAGCAACAAGGACAAGCCAGAAGCAATACTCCCGTGTGCATGTCTAACAGTGGAGACGCTCGCGATCCACTTTCGAGTTTCGCGTCCAGCTCCTTACCGCATCTCGGGAAAGATCTAAACGTCTGGTTTCACCAAGTTGACTATTGGTTTAGAACCTTCTGCGTTCCCGATGAGGTCGCTACACCATTCATTATTTCAAGGCTCCCAGCTAAAGCTTTTACATGGATGCGTCACCACACGAAGGTGGCTAGTATCAGTACTTGGGCTGACATGAAGGCAGCATTCCTCCGACGCTATAACATGGACTGCGATGCAGTTTCTAAGCAGCAAATGTTCGGCGCAACGCGACGCGCAGGCGAGTCATGTAGAGACTTCGCATACCGAAAGCTCGACCTGATGGAGCAGTGAACTTATCCGGTACTACAACAGGAAAAGTGCCAAGTCATTATGGCTACTCTGTCACCCAAAGTAAAGAAGCACTTTTTGACAAAACATTTAGGCGGCTAGACGATATGATGAGCTCTTTTCTGCGCTTTGACCTGATCAGGGATTCGGAGGAAAGCATTCAAGTTTTGGCTGCGGAAAAACGCGGAACGCCATCCACAACGCCATCCACCGAATGCCGTGTTATTGCAAAGCGTTCGCCTCGGAAGTCTATGCGCTATCATGAACGCGCGGACAGCATAGAGTCTAGTGGTTGCTCATATGATAAAGTAACTGAGAGAAAGTGAAGGGGATACGAAAGCGAAGGCATTACCGTCGCAGCAATCGACTCCTTCTGCAACGCGTGTTTTTGAAAGGTCGCAAGGAAATGCCTTGAGAGTTCATAAACTGTGTTTGATTTGCTCAAGAAGTGGTCATTTTGTCACGCAGTGTCGTCTACCGCTAACTGCAGAATTTTTGAAGTGGCAGGGAGCGAAGCTTCCAGCTCACCACAGCGGGGAAACAGACAGCTGGTGACGCCTACGCCCGCGAGCAGTCGTCAGTAATTGAGCAGGTGTCATGCGTCTCTGAGGCGGCTACTTTTTCTGTTCTGTGGCCATCAACGGACAAATGATTAAAGCCATCTTGGATTCTGGAGCTGTCAAAAGCTTCATTATGGCACCAATACTTGACAAACATGAATATAAGCATAAGGCCTTCGTCCCTGCGTTTGCGAGGAGCAGCTACAATATTTGGGACAAGTCAGTGCTGTGGTGACAGTGGACGACCAAACACTGCAGCATGAGTTTGTTGTTTCCTAGCTACTCACGAAGGAATACTGCTAGGCGATCACTTCTTGCGGGCTTCAAGAGCCGTCATCAACTCGGGCTCGGAGAGCTTCGCGTTATCCGTCCCCCAAAGGCTACGCAAGGTCTATCTGGTTAGGGAGCAACCACTGCCAGTTTTATCGCGGAAGTTAGCACCTGTGGCCTGGCATCACGTGTCGGAAGATGAAAATCATTTAATGATCATCACCGGGACAAAGTTCTTGTACGACTGCTATTCAGTCATAGAGCCTATGGTAACAGCTGCATCGGAAAATACCACGGAGGATTTGATCACGAACTGCTCTTCTCAAGACGTCTTGCTTTCTTATAAGATGACAATTGGCCTCATTGAAAAAGCAAGCAGAATCGAGTATAAAGAACTTTCTGAAGAGCACAGCCAACAGATCCTCCAAATTTCATGCCCTTCTTCTCCTGCGGACCTTGATATGCCACCGGCTCATATGGTTGTCGATCCGCAGCACCGTCCAATCGCAATAGGAGACGTCAGCTTTAACATTAGAACAACGTTATCTTCCAATGACCTGCAGGTCGTGAAGGATTTTGTTGGTGCAACATACGGTGCGCTTTGCACAGTGAAGTACAGATGTAGGCTCCTGCACAGTTGAGCGACATTGCATTTCTGTTGCGAAAACCAGCACCACTGGGTACCAGCGTCCTGCGCCATGCCTGATTATGGGCCCAGTATGGAGCTGGTACTAGCGCCGGTACTGGGACGCTGGAGCGGCAGCGTCCCAGTACTCTGCACAAAATTGCTTCATGGGGTTAAAACGGAGACGCCAATTCGCCATAAATAAATAACTATATAAATAAAATTTCGCACATTGACAATAAAAATTTAAAAAATGAAAAATTGAAAAAGAAATAACGCACCGCTTGAGAGGACTTGAACTCGAAAGATGTTGCCAGGGTTGAAGAGTCAGTGTTGCGAGACTGCCGCCAAATTTAGTAGAAAAGTTTGCCCCTGTAGTTATGGCTTTTCTGTGAGGATTTGGTGTCGTCTGGGGTGCATTTTATGAGTGCATGAGCGACGCTGGCCGTTTTAATTAACGGAGTGAACCGCGCCTTGCAGACGTTGGGGCGCGTTCTCTTCCTGTGTGCGCTGCTGTGCAATTAAGAGATCGTCTCTCAGAGTTAAGGAATTCACGACGCGTCGTCCGTTGTGCATTTCGCAAGTGCGATGAACTGTTTCGCGAGTGTGCGTGCGACGTAATTAACGCAATGAACCACGCGGTACATAAGTCGTGGCGCGTTCTCTTGCTGTGTGCGCAGCTGTGCAATTAGGAGATCGCGTCTCAGTATTAGCGACTACGGGAAAAACTGAATTGAATGCAGCAGGCGGTGCGCTGCCCCCCTCCCTCCCTTCTTTTTTTTTCACAGCTGATCGTGGCGCGTCGACCACGTGCCACGACGTGGACGCTACGCTTCCCCTACCTGTGTCAGCACACGACATATCATTTGGACTAGTTTACATGTGACGAATAAACATCCCAAGGCTGGCTAATTGGGGCACGTGAGATATTCTACGGCTATATACGCCTGGAAGGCTGCTTTATCGACGCAGTTGGAGCGAATTAAGTGCGACTAGCGCGTACTTGAAAATAGGACCCCGCCGACCAGCCGCCGTCGCTTGCAGGGCCCCACCCAAAATATGCACAAACCACCGAAATTCGATATAATGAATGCTTATGCGGGGTGCCACTTAGAGGTACACGCGAGTCTCGCTTAATTCGCTCCAACTGCGTCGATAAAGCAGCCTTCTAGGTGTATATAACTGTAGATTATACCACGTACCCCGATTAGCCAGCCTTCGGACGTTTGTTCGTCACATGTACACGAGTCCGAACAATATGCCTTGTGCTGACACAGCTAGGGGAAGCGTAGCGTCTCCGTCGTGGCACGCGATTGACGCGGCACGATCAGCTGTGAAAAAAAAGTGGGGGAAGGGAGATGGCAGCGTCTGCTGCGACTCTATATTCAATTTTCCCCGTCGTTCATAATACGGAGACGCGATCTCTTGATTGCATAGCTGCGCACAGAGCAAGAGAACGCGCCTCGACTTCTGTAAAGTGTGGTTCATTGCGTTAATCACGTCGCGCACACACTCGCGAAAAAGTTCATTGCACTCACGAAATGCATGACGTACGACGCGTTGTTTATTGCCTAACTCTGAGACACGATCTCTTAATTCCGCAGCAGCGCACACAGTAGGAGAACGCGCCCGAACTTCTGGAACGCTCGTTTTATGTTCATTTTGTTAATTAAAACGGCCAGCATAACTCACGCTCTCGCGAAATCCACCGCGTTCAACACCAAACTCTCACGGAGAAGCCACAACTACCGGGGCAAATTTCTTCGTTAAGTTTGGTGGCAGTCTGGCAACAAACATCCCAAAGTCTGGCAACCTATTTGATGCACCGCCAAAGAGAACCTTGCCTTCAGTGACAGCCTACGTTGCTGAAAGCACGACATATCGATCGTCGCCGCTCCTTGTTCAGGCACCGCACACGTGGATAAACGGTCGATTTAGGCTCAGGGATGTCTAAACTGTACTTTACAGTCATTCTTACACTTTAGAATTGTGCATACTTAAAGTAAAAGCGCCGCTAGCAGGTACACTGACGCAGGCGGCACCACAGGCCTCGCTGGAACGGGGCACTGGGTAAGGCCGCTCTCGAAGCAGCTGAGTTGCGATGCTGGAAGTTTCTTCATTTGAGCTTTGCAACATTTTAACAGTTACCTAAGTTGTACCTGAAGTAAGTAGAAGGTCAATCATTGCCAGAAATGCATTTACGGAGTGGCGATACCGAGCGACAGCCCTTTTTCTGGCCTCCACTGGCAGTGTATACAATGGGCGTGCCAGTGTACAAATATATGCAGTTATATTATACAAGCAAACTAAAAATAACACCCGTAGAAATACCAATGCAATCCGCTGAGAACGTATGCGAGGGAGTGACTTCACGAACCGTACCAAATTAGCAACTGGAAATTGCGTGTTCTTACATATTAGTCAGAGAAGTACCGGCTTAGTGCGACCGGCAGCTTTCGGTGACAGCCTGCGTAGCTGAAAGCGCCACGCATTGATCGTCAGCGCTCCTTGTGCGAACATCGAAACAAGGCAAATTAGTTCATTTAGGTTCATGGATGTCCAAACTATACTTTACAGTTATTGTGACACTTTAAAATTGTGCGTACACGAAACAAGAAGCGCCGGTAACATATATACCAACGCGGCTGGCATGACAGGTTTAATGCTCGCTGGGCCGGGCACTGGGTAACACCGCTCTCGACGCGTTGAGTCGGTATGGTTGAAGATTCTGCATTTGAGCTTCGGAACATTTCTAGCTCTTACCTGAAGTAAGTAGAAGGAAAGCATGGCCAGACATACATTTATGCGGTGTGTTGGAATCGAAAAACAGCTTTTTTTTCTCACCTCCACTGGGAAACCTTGCGAAGCGATCGAGAGAGCTCATTTACGATTCGTCAACTTTGTGGCAAAAACAATTTCCTGTTTCTGTTAGGAGTTGCGTGCAGCTCCAGGCCTACAAAGACTGCAGCTTGGAATCGTTACAGCAATACACAAATGATGCGAAAATGGCCGGTTTACGCGGGGGCATATGCGAAAAAGGTGCATTATAGTTGTTGCGATGCGTACGTGCGCCAGCAAAATTTACGTATGCTTGGTATCTGTTAGGGTAGCATCTCTCCCTGTCATCGAATTCAAGCGTTTTATATTCAACGACACCGAAACAAACCACGGCACACGCTACAATAACATGCACGCTGTAGCTGCGCAGGTAGAAACAGTGCGTGCTTCAGTATTCACCAGCGCTTGCCAGTGAAAATTCCAGCGCTTCCAGCGCTTCACAGTGCGCACCAGCTTCACAGCGGGGTAGCCAGCACCCTACCAGTGCGACACACATTTTTCCCAGTGCGAGAGAAGAGAGGAGAAGGAACGAAAGAGCAAGGACAGGGAGGTTAGCCAGTTCTCAGACCAGTTGGCTACCCTGTACTGGGGAAGGGGGTAAGGGGGATAAAAGATGAGAGTGCACCCAGTGCACCCAACGAAGTGCCAGTGATTACAAGCGTGTACCAGTGTCTCCAGCGTGTACCAGTTCCAAAACAGGTACTGGCATCACGCTGTTTTTGCAATAGGGTTCCAACTGGAAACGCAAAGCCAATATCGCAACGTGCTCGCAGATTGTCATCAGCACAGCGTGATCTCGTCAAAAGTATGATCAAGGACCTCATTGATTCGAATTTATTGCGACCTTCTCGGAGTCCTTGGGCGTCACTCCTTGTCCTTGTAGCAAAAAAAGACAGGACGACGCGCATGTGCGTTGATTATCGACGTCTCAACGCTGTCACTGAGGACATTGTGCACCCTTTCCCAAGGATTGGAGCTGTGCTGCAGGCACTCACCGGAAGCAAGTACTTTTCTGTTAAGGGATATTGGTGTCTGGATTTTATCAGATCACCATGCATCCAGATGACATACAGAAGACTGCCTTCGTCACGCCGTGGGACTTTACAAATTCCTCCGGATGCCATTTGGTCTTGAAGGTGCCCCATTTACATGTCAGCTAGCCGTGGGTACGATCATTGAACGTATTAAAGACGACAATGTTCTTTTGTATATATATAACTACATAGTCTTCAGCCGGACATTTGAAGAACACGTTTCGCACCTCCAGAACATATTTACAAGTTTCGACATAGCAGGCTTGAAGTTCAAGCCACAGAAGTGTTTCTTTTTTTCTACTGCCTTTAATTACCTTGACACGTTATCACAAAAGACGGTGTATCTCCCGACCCATCGAAACTGGCAGTGGTTCAGGATTTTCGGTCTCCTTGAAATGTACAGGAACTACAACCATTCATCAATATCACACCGTACTTCAGCAAGTTTATCCCAAATTACAGCGCTATCGCAGCACCTCTTCGATCACTCATAAAGAAAACACTACTTTTTCTTGGGAATAATATCAGCAAGGGGAATGCGTGGGAGGTCTATTGCTGCAAGAGGATAATGAGCGACGATGTTGTCAAGTGCTATACTTGAGTCGATCTCTCAAAGGCGCATAGTTTAATTATTCTTCGACAGAACTGGAAGCTTCTGCATTAATATGGGCATCAGAAGAGCTACGATCATACCTGATTGGCCGAAAATTTCAAGCTGTCAGTGACCACCATGTGCTGTGCTGGGTCTTGCGCTACAAGGAAGGAAACTAACGTCTTCTTCGTTTGCCACTGATTCTGCAGGAACTTAACTTTGATGTCAACTATAAATCGGGAATTCTGCACAGCGCATTAGATTGTCTTTCCAGGAATCCCGCCATTATCGATGGTGCTGAACCAATTTTTGTAGTATCACATCCATCACCACGATTATGTGACAGCATGGTTAGGGAGTAGCGTCAGGATGCGTGTCGTGCTCAAAGTCTTGGATATGCTTAGGGGTGCGCTGTGCACGAAAAAGCAACAGAAACACGTGCAAAAGAAGTTTATCACGCATAACGACATGTTGTCCAAGAGAGACCAAGGCCCAGTCAGCTGTCGATTTTTCCCCTGCCTTCCTGCACAACGACAAGCTGAGGCACTCCATGAAATGCATGAAGGACGATACATTGGCCACATGGGCATCAGGCGAACATTCGATGCCCTTAGGTCTAAGTATTACTGGCCGAAGCTCTATGCAGATGTGAGATGGTACGTGCGTCATTGTGACCTTTGTCAGATGATGAAGATGTCCACATCGGTACCGTACGGTCTATTAGAGCCAATAAAAGTCCACAGCCCATTTCACACAGTTGGGATACACATATTAGGCCAATCAAAACTCCAAAAGTTACAAGTACTTCATTGTAGCCAGTGATTACCTCACCAAATTTGTGGAGGCAAAACTACTCCGGAACATAGAGGCCGCCACCATCCAGAAATTTGTCGAATGACGAATGATCTTAAAGCACGGGTGCCCAGCCACAATTATCACAGACCGCGGTACTCAAATGATGGCGCGCTCTACTGCAGCATACCGCAAACAGGGGGGCATCAGACATGCTGCCACTACCGCGAATCACCCCGCAGCAAATGACATGTGCGAAAGAGCAAATAAGACAATCAAACTAATAATTGCCATGGCTACAGGCGGGGTAAAAAATGAGCCGATGTCCTCCCTTACATTGTATTCTGTTACAACACCGGGTACCAAAACGCGGTTCACCAAACTCTCTTCCTCCTTGTTTACGGTGGGGACCCGGTGCTACCATTAGATGTTGTATACAGCCGCCGAGAGCTTGAAGAGCTCAAACAATATTTAAAATATTTCACGGTAGTGCGTGAACAACTACAAAAAGCCAGGGAGCTCGCAGCCACGCACATCCGACTAGCTCAAGAAAAGTAGAAGCGGCACTTTGACAAGACCCACAAAGACGTTGTGCTTGAAAGAGACAACTGGTGCTCCTTAAGGCTCCGCCGTCCGGTGTGAAAACAACTACATCGTACACCTGACCTCGCAAGATAGTGAACAAACTGTCTCCCGTGAACTACGAGATCGAACTCGCGGACAACATGTGAGTTGACATTGTGCACGTTGAATAAGTAAGACAATATCTAAGCCCCATTGCTAACATGGAGCAACCCAATGCTTCGGACTACAGTGTACATGGGTGCCGTGGAGTGGAAATAGTTGTTGGTGCTTTTATAAAAATTTTTGTGTGCCTCAAAGCGGATAGACAATGTATTTTGACTTTTGTAAATAGATACAGATAAGACTGTTTAAGCTAATTTAGCTATGTCTGTCTTAGTGTTTTGTGTAGGAAGTCGGGACGACTAGTTTCCTAACCCGGGGATGTGACGAGACATAGCAGACGACGCTCGGTGCGTGTCTCGTGCCTTTGCGCGAGGAAAACGAAGAAGATCGGCGCCGAGCTCGTGCGCGCTCGAGGAACGTGAAGTAAAAAAAAGGGTCTGGCAGTCTCTTCCTGATCTTGAAAGAATGTGGACGTCCTTATTAGGCCACCTCGAAACCCAGTATAGCCAACGGCCGCAATGGCACGTCACACATACCAAGCGCTCCACTCTAGCTAGGCATATATTTTAAACATTTGCTAACATTAGTCTGTGGTTTAGGCGCAGCCGTTAATCACGCGTTGATTGGTGAACTAACAGATGTGGCAGATATAGGCTCAGGCGCAGTGCAGACTCGGATTCGAGACATTTTTATTTTGAATTAAGAGATGAAAAAATACAAGGCAAGATAAGCATTACTTGAAGTGGCTATCCCATCAAAATGAGAGTGGCATTGAAGAAGCACACATGCCACCGACTATCATTTGCTTGTACACAAAGAGTGCAGGGTGATGTATGCGTGTATCGCTTCCACCCATGCAGCAGCAGTGTTCTAGGTGGCAACCGTGCTCAGGTTATTGAGACTAATTACTTCCGGAACTTCGACGAACACGGACTCTGCCTGGCGCCGGCGTGTTGTATGGTTGGAACACTGCGAGACAAATATAAAAAAAGAGAACAAATGAAAATGACGACGCAATATCAACAAACAAAAGTGGACACAAAGATAACTTGCCGCTGTCATCCACTTTACTTTTTTGACGTTCATATTATATTTACTTGACTTTCTTGTCTGTTAGTTCTTATTAATGTCGAGTGAATAAATAAAACCATGTCCTAAATTCTTTGTTCATTCATGGTGATAGTGTCTCCTGGCAGACTGAATTCCTTCAGCTGGTATGCGAGACGTTGCTGGTCGGCTGCCAGTTAGCAAAAATGATCACGAGCTTTGTGATGCCAGCAGGTGGAAAAAGTGTTCAGGTGTCAACGTCATAGCTTCTACTAGTGCTGACCAACGCCCCCGTGCTCCAATACACATATATACCACAAAATGTTGACAAGGGCATGACCACTGCTTACGCCCAGTTGTCAGAGCATCGGAAGCGTCATTCGAAGGTAGCACATAATCACTTTTCACTTCAACTTGCTTTTCATTTACACCACAATTACCGCAATTAGCATCTCCTGTAACTCCTTCCTTTTGCTGTTGGTGAGTTCCTAAAGCATTGTGTTAACCAAGAAAAATAAGTCTTCAAAATTTTCTTTCTTAGAGATCATAACTCTAGGACATAAAGTCGTCATTTTTATTGTGGCTATAAGAAAAATAAAAAATAATAAACCGGCAAATCTCACTCATTGTGGGAATCGATGTAATTCCAAGCAGCCAGCAATGGCAAATCATGGTGTACATGAATGGCATGTAAATATTTACGTGTTAGCACCTGTCATTTTTGTTCAGCAGGCGGTCACTTCACGCAATACGAGTTTTGGTGTATATCAAGCTAGCGAAATGGCTGCGAGTGCACCCTGAGCATGGCATGTAAATCGCCTTGTACAAGACAAGCATGTTATGATTCTGATTTTACCAGCTGTCATTTATGTTCACCATACAGTGAAATTGTGTAATACCAAATTTGGAGTACATCGAGTGAGCGAACTAGACGCAAGCGCTGCATGAGCGGGAAATGCTAGTCATGTTCCACGTGACATGTGATGAGGTCCATAGAATTTAGTGATAATACCTAGGGTTTTACGTTTGAAAAGCCACCGTATACTTATGAGAGACGCCGTAGTGGAGGGCCCCGAAAAGTTTGACCAACTGGTGTTCTTTAACGTGCACTGACATCGCACAGAGCCTCTACCATTCTGCCTCCAACGAAATGTCACCCTTGACTTTTGAAGTCACCAGCCGAGCACCATAGCCATCAATCTACCAAGGCGGGAGGTTTTGATAGTACAGCTTGCGATTTATAAGACTCATAACCTCCGTCACCCAATACCAAGTTTGATGAACATCAAGCTAGAAAAAGGCCTAATCAAGGTGGTGTAGTGGCTAAGCTACTCAGCCGCTAACCCGTAGATCGCGGGATTTATTCCCGGCTGCAGCGGCTACATTTTTGATGGAAGTAAAAATGTGTAAACTTATGTTATCGAAAGAACCCAAAGTGGTCGAAATATCCAGAGTCCTACACTACAGTGTCTCTGGATAATCATATGTTGGTTTTGGAGCGTCAAACGCCACATATCAATCAGTCCTCCCCAAATCAAGGTAGCGAAAAGGTCGCGAGCGGGATATAAGCGTGGCATACAAGGCATATAAACATGAGATTTCAGGATTTACATGTTACCACTTGTAATAGATGTTCGTCATATAGTCACGTCATGAAATACTTGCGGTGCATTCCAAGCTATCGAAACGGCTGCGAGATTGCGATGAGCGTAGAATACGTTCTGTTCTACATGAGATATCAGGATATGCATACAACCGCTTTTCAGTCATGTTTGTCATAAACTCACGTCACGAAATAGAAAATTTGGTGTGCATAAGACTAGAGAATTGGTCATGAGCTTTCCAAGAGCCTGACATGCAAGTAAACTTTCACCGGACAATTCTTGATTTATATATTACCAATAATCATAAAGAAAGTAAGCGTGCAATGAGTGCTTGTATGCTTTGTTAGACACTATATTATTTAGGTTTAACAGACAATCTTGTCAAGGAAAGCATAGGGAATGTTATTGGAAGTGCTTGTAATGCAAATATGAAGAAAGAAGAGTGGACGATAAGAAAACTTGCCGTGGGCAGCTGTCTAGCTTACGACCTTCAACTAAAGCATTCAATGCTTTACCAACTGAGCTACCACGGATCCCATCCCCCTTACACTTTATCGTGGATGTATGCCATCAAATGCGGGAGCGTCAATCCGCACTGGAGCTCACCGTCATAGCTACTGGTGGCACTCACTGACGCTCGCGCGTTTATTAATGCATAAAGAGGACGGAGGAATGGTCGCCATGCTGGGCAGTCAGTAGAGCATAGAATGCAATATTCAAAGATCGCAGGTGGCTGCAGCAGCAGCAACCTGCGCTTGTTTCTGGAATAGCAGCCTGACTATTCCAGAAACAACCACTGCCTCTTCATATCTTGATATTTTTGCATATATAGTTAAAAAATTTTCCAGATCCCACGTACACTGGGAAACAATGATATGCGAAGCCCGAATGACGATGTTGATTTGTCACTTTCAAATCAGCGGAAGATTATGTGATAGACATACATCACTTTCACGTAACGACTATTTTTGTTTGCGCCTATCATTTGTGTTAATGGTCCATTTACATCACGTATTACCAAATTTGGCAGAGATGAAGCTAGCGAAACGGCCGCAAGCTCGCTATGACTGTTGAATGTAGTCATGTTTCACATAACACGCCTATCTTGATTATTTTGTTTGGGCGTGTTATTTACCTCTATCATGTATTCACTTTTTTGTGAGAGCAAATTTTCAATATCTGGAGATGGTGAAATGGCCGTAAGTACGCTATGAGCACCGCATGCAGTCAAGATTTACATGACACCCATGCCATGCTTATAATGTTTGAACGTGTTGTTTACCATCATCGTCCATTCACACCAAGTCCGACCAAACTTTATATATGTGAAGTTAGCGAAACGGCCACAAGCGCATCATGAGCGTGGTATATGTTGTCATCTTCTTACATGAAACGCATATCACGGTCATTATGCTTGCACCAGTCATATACAAGCGTCTTCCATTGACGTATCGTAACACCAAAGTTCGTATATGTGAAGCTCGCGAAACGGTCACCAGCGCACTATGAGTGTATCATGTAGTCATAATTTACATGACACGCAAGTCATCATTATCATATTTGGACGTGCAATTTACCTTCGCCGTCCATTCGCGTCCCGTAATACCAAATTTACTATATGTGAAGCTAGCGAAACGACCCCGAGCACATCATGATCGTGACGTGTAGTCATAACTTACAAGACACGCGTGTCATGATTTCTACGTTAGGGTTTGTCACTTATGTTCGCCATGCAGTCATGTCTTACTATAGCAGTTCTGCAATATGTCTTGTGAAAGAAATCACCATAGAGCACACAGACCATGAAATCTAAATCTTGAGATTCACGACATACATGTCATGGTTTTCCTGGTATGACTACTCAGTTATGCTCGTCCTAAAGTCATGTTCTGGCATACCAGCTTTATTATAGATACCATTATCGGAATGGCCACGAGAGGCAAGGGCTGTAGGTGGCTCGAGAGAGAGAGATAGATAGATAGATAGATAGATAGATAGATAGATAGATAGACAGATAGATAGATAGATAGATAGATAGATAGATAGATAGATAGATAGATAGATAGATAGATAGATAGATAGATAGATAGATAGATAGATAGATAGATAGATAGATAGATACGGTTAATGTCGCCGAAGTTGACCAAGATATAATACACATTTTAAAAAATTGGCAGCTTCCACCTACAGCGGGAATCAACGATTTGCGAAGCACGAATGAGGAAGGTTCATATGCCACTTGAATCAGCACAACAATACTAAAGGACGCAAATTATGCCGTAGATTATTTTTGATATCATTACTACCTTGTCTGCGCCTGGAGTTTGTGTTCATCGTTCATTCACATCACGTAATACGAAACTTTGTGTACGTGAAGCTAGCGAAACAGCCAAAGCGCGTTATGAGCGTAGCATGTAGTGATGTTTTACACACTGTGCATGAAAAGAATATTTTGTTTAGAAGTGTCACTCACCTTCATTATCTTTCAAGTCACGTCATACTAAATTTGATTTATCTGAAGCTAGCAAAACGGCCGCGATCACGCTACGAGCGTAGCAGGTAGTCATGTTTTACAAGACACGCATGTAATAATTATCTCGTTTGGACGTGTCTTTCTCTTTCACCTTCGTCGTGTATTCATGTAACGTAATACGAAATTGGGTATAGACGGTTTTCTGTAGCGCTGAACAGGCTATACCACGTTTGATCACGTGATCTAATGGCCTTCTCCTTTCAACTTCTTCACTGTCGCCGATGGCCATCCGAATCGCCATCGCCACTCCCTGGTTGAAGGCCAGCAAAGCGCCGGTCATAGTCCACGCCACCTGTTTTTCTTTTGTTTTTTTTTTACTTTTAAGCACTGCACAATGTCGCCCTATTTTTGACAGAAATTAGGTGCCTTTTTCCGTCTTCAAGAATCACTACCACCACCCTGCCTCACCGTACGTTGCGGGCTACGTACAACACACGCCACATCGCGGCCGCGCCGCCCACGAGAACGCCTTGCAGCTTCGGTGCGGTGCCGTCATTTTGAATTGTATAGAAAAAGTAGCAGCGCAACACGGTCTATATGTTAAGCTAGTGAAACGGCCACTAGCACGCAATGAGCGTAGCATCTAGCCGTCATTTACATGAGACGCACGTCATGATTATATTGTTTGAACGTGTCATTTAGCTTCGTCATTTATTAACGTCACGTATGACCAAATTTGGTATATGTGAAGCTAGTGGAACGGCTGCGAGTACACCATCAGCTTGGTATGTAGTCATGTTCTTACATGGCACGCATGTCATATATTATCACGTCTGCACCAGTCGTATACCTTCGTCATTCATTCACGTAACGTAACAACAAACTTGGCGTACGTGGAGCAAGTGAAACGGTCGCGATTGCACTAGGGTCGTAGTGTGTAGTCACGTTTATATGACACGAGTGTCATAATTTTCACGTTAGGGTGTGTCACTTATGTTCGCCATGCAGTCATGCCATACCATACCAGTTTTGAAACATATCATGTGAAAGTAACCACCGCAAAAGCAGCAAGACCATGAAATGTAAATCAAGGCATTGTAGACATACATGCCATGGTTTTCATGTTATGACTAGTCAGTTATGCTCGTTCATACAGTCATGTCATGGCATACCAATTTTGGTGTGGATGCCATTACCGAAATGGCCAGGAGGGCTAAGTGTCATAGGTTGCTAGTTAGTTAGATAGATAGATAGATAGATAGATAGATAGATAGATAGATAGATAGATAGATAGATAGATAGATAGATAGATAGATAGATAGATAGATAGAGAGACAGACAGACAGACAGACAGACAGACAGACAGACAGACAGACAGATAGATAGATAGATAGATAGATAGATAGATAGATAGATAGATAGATAGATAGATAGATAGATAGATAGATAGATAGATAGATAGATAGATAGATAGATAGATACGGTCTAAGTCACCGAAGTTTACTAAGAAGTGTTTCACAGTTTCAATTGGCCGCAGGAGCGCCACAGCCATGACGAGTAATCCATGCCATTGATGACAATTAGCCAAGATTTTTATCATAAGACCACACATTTTTCTTTGCCTTAGACTCATATTACGCATTACCAGTTTTTTTAAATTCCATAAAGAATGACGTCTGGAGAGCAGATTGCCGTAGGCGGCTACAGATACATCATTACCGCTGCCCAAAAAAGCATCACTACCTAGTTAACAACGTTAGACTAGTTCTGATGATGATGTTCTGCAACAATAATAGATGCTACCACGATTTAGTGATGAATAAATGGTGAAGCGGCTTGCCTAGAAGTTGCCTATAAAAAGAAATCGATTTTATTTTGAAAACTGTGTTAATGCCAGTGTTGAAGAGATTTAAGTTGAACTTTGTAATAACATATACGATGTAATAACATATAGGATGTGGGCAATAGCGGTATTTCAAAATTTTCATCGAGCAGCTTCTCTCGATTCTTATGTAGTAAGTGGACAGCTATACGCTAAGTAAGCGCTCGAAGAACACATTGGCTGGTGCCGCCTGGAACGTAATGGTGCCGAAGTGTTGCTTATGAGACTAAGAGGGTTTCTGTAAAAGTGTCGGAAAGACTGGGTTAATAAGTAACGGGTGAAGTCATGGCTCACGTTACCGCAAAATGTTCAGGTAAGAACGTTACACGTCACTGCTCCGTAATGGTGGCAAGTGCATTACAAAGACACAAAAAAAGAAAGCTAGGGTGCCTCGTCGTATTTCTAATGCGTTACCAACACAGTTGAAAATCATATCGGTTAAACAAAAATAATATATAATTGCTTCAGTTTTGTTCATAGAAAATCTAGAAACCGCATAACTGTGGAACCACTAAAAACGTCCACTCAACCTCTCAAAATTCAGAACTTCTTTCAAAATATCCGCTTCTGAACAAAGGCTCTTCGTAAAGGTATTGAGTCAGTCCAGATATTACCTTTTTTGTTTTTTTTTCGCAACATGAATGAATATTACCGCAGTTTTGTGACACCGAACAACCCAGGAATAAAATATTTGCACAGATTTCTGGTATTGTTATAGTCAGTTGCACCCGAAGCAGCTAACGAGTAGCTTACTATGCTGCATTTTTTGGTCTTTTGTTTTGAGCTAAGGGATAGGGAAATTAACATAGTTGCGTAAAGAGTTTAGGTGTTTGCATAAAGTGGGCTTACCTGGTGTGTCTGCTACCTGGCGCTCAATTAAAGGATAATACGTAGAGCAATGTGAGGTCAGCACGCATCGTATACATGCACAAGCGTCAGTTATCGGAAACTGTGCCTTGGCACTCTAATATGTATAATCGTGCATGACATTTGTTGTCGTGTTTTTCTGGGTTGGAGGAAGATTTGAATACCGCTTGCGGAACCGTAGTATTTGTGTAATGTTTATGACTACGTATATATACACGCGATTGGTGAACACTGGCGGCGCTGCTATCATTATTGACGTTGGCCCGCTATGATGTCTGCATGGCCTTTTTTTTTTCAAAGGAGTTTCAAAACATGAGTTGGCTCTATGGTAAAATATCTGATGTCTACGTTGTGTGCATGGGTTTGATTGTGACTTTAATCCTGATTTTTCAAACGGTTTCCCACCGTGCGGTCTTTTACCATACCGAGAATGGCGCACTCGGGCTCCTTAGCGATAAGCGTTCCTTAACCATCTTGTAACAAGCTTCCATTACAAGTTTTTGTTGTCCGAGTGGAACTCGTCACAGCTACAATTTTAAAACTGAAACGTGTCGTTATAATATATGTTATAGTTGACTTTTAATCAATATATTGTCATAGATAAACAGAACGCAAAATAAAGAGATCAGTTATGTTTCATCAAACCACCTATGTAAATATACCAATTTCAAATCACTGACACCAGGTTATATATGCGTAAACAGAGAAGAGTGATCTAGAAAACTCCGCCGCAGTGGTCTAGTGACTGAGGTACTCGGCTGCGGACCCGCAGGTGGTGGGATTGAATCGCGGCTGCGGTGGCTGCATTTTCTATTGAGGTAAAAATGCTGTAGGCCTGTGTGCTCAGATTTTGGTGCACGTTAAAGAACTCCAGGTGGTCAAAATTTCCGGAGCCCCCCAACACGAATTCTCCTATAATTAATTAAATGGTGGTTTCGGGATGTTAAACCCCAAATATGAATAAATAAAGAGTGATATAAAAAGCACTCCTACACAATTTTTTACAGATCATCGGCTATACCTTAGACATGTCCCACTGCAAATTTGATTCGCGTCTAATTCAAGTACGAGTCTCCTGGCACTCAGCTCGTAGGTCATGAATTGCGCAGTCGTGATATTGAACTTCAGGTATTCAAACAGATATTTCAGCACACACATCATCATGAATAAATTTCTTGCGCAGATTATCGTATCAAATGGACCAATACATAGGCGTTGACTGAGTGCTCATTCAACATCACCCTATCAGAATTATTAGTTTAAGACTATGTTTAAAATGAACTTTTCCAACCTAATAATGTCCCCGGATTTTATTTTATTGGTTTTAGTGCATACCGGAAAAGAAGACACAGCCAACCTGATTGACGCAAGTGGACATAGCACCAACTTTCAACAAAATTTTTTTGCGATTGCTTTGTTTTGTTTTGGCGTTGTGCTCAGGTGTTTTTTTCTACTTGTGTCAAAATATTTTTGATATAATTTGGCAATAAAAGCAAGTTGGAAGTAGATGCACTGTCATTTTTGTAGGCACGCTTGGCCGTTTCTTCTTTTCGAATAAGCTCTGGACCAGTTCACCCATGAAAATCAAACTCGCCCCGTCTTCAAGACATGTGAACCCCTTGTCACATTCCACAAACATTTGTATTTGTCATTTTTCGTCTTATTTTTTATCTTTCTCTGTCATTTTTCTTATGCTTTATTCTTTTTTCTTTATTTATATTGCTTTTGTAGTCAATATTTCATTTATCTTTCTCTTTCTTTTGGCTTCTCTATTTAGTTTATCTCATTCTCTCTCTGTCTCGCACTGTGCTAATTTTCCAGTCCTCCTCACCCTTAAAATGTTTTATACAAAATTTCTATAATCTACTTCACAAAACTATATATGCTATGCTGTGCTAGTGTACGCGAATGCTTCACAAAAACACTGAATCAGTTGTTTTTTCACCAGTCCAAGTTGTTTGGAGGATTACTTGGCTAAGAAATGTATACTACCAAGTGAAAAGCAAGCCGTAATGGCCTATGGCATTTGTTAAGGTGTTCATTTGTGCCAATGTTCTAATGTATATATAGAAAAGGGCATTATGTGATGTATTCTCTCTTTAGTAGGTTGGGAATGCTTCGGTGCTATGTGTTCGTCATTGGGTAACGATCACGGCGTAAGATACCGTGGTCAGGATAAAAGCAGAATGAACGTATGAGTTCTATATTGGTGTGAAACTGCTTCAAAGTGTCAAGCCGACGGTAAAAAAAACACTATCAATTACCAAAAAAACGTGCTAGCCGAGTGTCTAGAACACTTGTTGTGATGCTGTAGGTTAGAATTATGCCTCACCAAAAATTTTTCGTCAATAAAGATTTTTATACATTTTATATCTCTCACTTTTTTCGGCTTTGTTCTCTTCACTCGATCTCTAACCTAGCCGAGCCATTGCAACCCACACCCGAAAATAAAGACAAGGAGAGAACGTGCCGTTTCATGATACTGATAACTTTCTACGACACACAGAAAACCTTGCAGCATAAGAAATCTGCAGCAAAAAAAAACAACAGAAAAGTCATTCATTCCTCTAGCACGTGGTCGGTGTCGCTGTCCCGTGCTTTCCGGAGCCTAAGCTTGCTCCTTGAACTGAAAACCTTGAGGCATCATAGCGCGCTGACAGTTGTGTAGTGTAAATTTTCAGCCCACGCAGTCGTCCATCCACTCCGTTCTGCATGATTTGCTGAGTGCGTGTGCCTGTTCAATGCCGTGGAAAGTTTAATAAAGGAACGCCGTTCTCTCTGCCATTCTCTCGGCCATGTCCTCCAAAATGTATCGAGTTACAGTTCCAGTTCCACCAACCCTCATTAGAACGGCGGCGTTTCTTCGTTCCTCCAATAAGGAACTAGTTTCTGTAAAGTCGTTTCTTCGGACGCCGTTCCTGCGACACTGTGTTTATAGTTATATGCGTACCGGCAGACTGTGCTTTTAGTGCCTGGGTTTTGAAGTGTGCGTGATTTAATATGGCGCTTGTATGTGCTTTCTGAATGCTCACCCATCATTACTTGAGTCACGAGCTTGACATTCATAACGTACAGTGACTTGTAATGTTTACGCCCAACATGAAATATAAAAAAGTGAGTACGCCGTTGAATTATTGAATTGGGAATGGACCAAGAAGCCGTTGCCAGTGACTCGCCAACATTACACGACATCAGCAGTTATGAAGGTAAGGTTGATAATGAGTGACAGCCAGCACTTGGTAATGATGGTCGTATGTGAGCAAATGTGTTAGTTCTAATTGGCAGCCTGGTTTTATCGTCATCATGCTCCGTTATGTCATAGCCATCAAACCCCACTACAAAAAGCAGGCCAAAGAAGCTTCCAGGAAGAGTTAACTCTAGGAATAGTTCATTGGAGACATACCCCATAGCAGCATAAGTAAAGCGGCCCACAGCCGCAGTAGAACACGAATATGATCCCGAGCAAGCTGATTATTGCAACAGTGGCGATGCTTGCAGTGGACGATGGCGACAAAAACGTTGGCGCCAGGGTTGGAGATTCGGTGACGCTGAGGTTGTAACGATCACTGATGTTGGGGTACATGGTTTCCTGGTGAGCTGGTACTGCAGCACAAGATAAAAAATGCCCGAAAGGGCTGATGGTCAAAACAAGGTTCTTTCACTTCACGATTTTGTTTGCTAACCGACTCATGGTATTCTTTTAGTAATATTTCTGGTAGTAATTGGAAGAACAATGTAGCCAAAAGTGCAGCGTTAAGTCAAAGATGCAAGTTCAAGAAATAATCGAGAATGCTGTGAATAATCAAGTATATATTCACCAGTTGTTCGTTTATTCGTTTCTTTCTTATGTGAAAATGAAAATATTTGAAGAAGTTGTGTTCTTTATTTGACTACGGCTGCCCTTTTGCCCTTCGTTGTTTGAATAATAAAGAATAACAAAAACAATATATATGCATAGCTTTTAATATATACACCCCTTTATGCTTGGAGAGCCTAACAACTCGGAGAACTCTTGAGCTCCGCTTTTCAAAGTAGAAAGCGATAGCGTAATTGAGCCCCACGCGCAATGCCTTCCACCATAAAGCAAGGAAAACAACGTTTGGGCATGTGAGGTCGGCCGCCTCAAGCTGTTCTGTAAAATGTCTATTTAGACCCTCAATTAAAGTTCACCAATCATATTCTTTACGTCAAACAAAAAACAGCATTTGGTATAAGATCACTCATCAAATCTCGTCCTTTTTTTTCACTTGAAGCCTTATTGTCTTTATACTTTGCCTTCATACATAGTCACATCACCTATGGCATTAAATCATGGGGAAATACATATAACATTCATATTTTGTCTGTACAGCACATTCAGAATCAGGCCATTCGCATTATTACCAACAGTTCATCTTATTCTAATGCTACCCCACTCCTTCAGGCTAACTGTATTCTTACAGTGTCTGGCATATTTAATTTTCACTTAATCATATTGTTATATAAACAACTTTACAAACAGCTTGTGTTTGATTTAATCGATGCTAGTTTACTAACTAACTCCAATAGCTTTAGATTCGCCCACAGTCACAACTTCCTTTTACCTAAATGTAACACCAATTATGGCAAAATGACGTCCGGCTTCACGGTCAATAAATTGTGGAATAACCTGCCCTATACACTAAAATCATCGTCATCTTTTCATGCATTCAAACGTGATCTTAAAAACTTCATCTTGCATATCTAGGTTGACAACGATGATTACTTAACGATTCTTATGTATCCGGGCATGAAATTGGAAAGACTTTGCAAATTTAGGTTATTGCTTTATGGCGTGATTATGTTTTACTTGTATAACTTATTACTATTGTTCTTGTGTCGCATTCTGACTGCCTTTTTTGTACTTGATGTTATTTTATGTAAGTTCACTGTTTACTTTTCACATGTGTTGCGTATTTTACGTGCTGTTATAACTAATAATTTTATTGTTATTGTTAACCGAGGGTCCCACTGCAGTCGCTTGACTTTGGGACCCTCGTCTGCATACTACATTCTACGAATTTTGTATTTTGAATGAATGAATAAACTGAATAAACTGAACTGAATATTTCGGGATTTACAGTTGCTAAGTGTACACCACGTCATTGTTATTTCTTCTGATTCTTCTAATTTCTTCTGGTGAAGTATTCTCCACTCGTCCATAAGGTCCCACGGGCGCTTGCGCCACTGAAAATTTTGTAAATTCTGGGTGGCCTAAAACAGTCCATTCGTTGCCCACTTCACCTGTTTTGACTCTTGGTGAAATTCTAGGAATTTGCCACGTGATGTGACACACCTTAAGAAGACTCTTTTCACGACATCAATCAGCGAAGCCTAGTGGCGCGTCTGCGTAGCTTTGCACCATTTTGCAGTCGACTTCAATGCGTTTCGCGTGAACGAAAGACGTGCTTATAAAAAACTCTATGCAACACTTCAATCGGGCGTGACGTCAATGCGCTATGGTGAGTGCATGACGCTGCGGTAAAACTGTCAAATACAACCTGTAAAGCTGCAAAGTCGCTGCAAACCACAGGGTCGTAACGATCATAATACCTTAAACATGGCCCTTACCCACAGACGGGGAAAGACCATGAATGCAAGGTATGATTTAGTGACACAATTTCAGTATTGAATATTGATTACCAAGATGACTTGCAGCCTTCAGCTTCTTTGAACTGCTTGTGCGCTTTAAATGGCTTGAGTGCCTCTGCCCACGCTGCGCGAACAATGAAACAGAGATTTTAGAAAAAAAATCTGAAAGACAGTTTCTTAGCTATTGCAATCTAACCCAAAATCTGAACTTCCCATCATTTCCATGGGTGCACAACGATTACCCCGACAGTTTCCTGTTCAGGTTATTAATGAACAGGAAACTGTTCCAGTGCACCAGTGTGCACAGTTACCAGTGTGCACAGTTACCAGTGCACCAGTGTGCACTGGTAACGTAATTTCAAATCCTGGAAACCGACTGTTGTGAAGTAGGTTCGGGGAGCTGGCTTAATAAATGTGTTAGAGACGCGTAAACAGGCTTTCAAGAAAAGAACATTATGGCACAGTGCAGCTGCGGCGGAACTAGATGCATTGGCGCCCAAGGCATGTATGTTTCCGCACCCTTCGAGGCGGTAATGATAGTGATATTATTATTATAATTATTATTATTATTATTATTGTTATTATTATTATTATTATTATTATTATTATTATTATTATTATTATTATTATTATTATTATTATTATTATTATTATTATTATTAATATTATTATTATTATACGTTACTTAATAAATATGTGAAAGCTGGCATAGATATTTTACATCGTACAGAGATTCAATTGCGCGATATACACATGTTCAGTTTTCAAGACTTCTTTGCAGTTGCTGTATTATCATGGTTGCTATTTTTATTTTTAGAATTTGGACTTGAGTTTGTATCTTTAATTATTTTTTATTTATTTATCTATTTGTTGTTTTTGTTATTGTTGTTGCTTCACATTGCTGATTGTTTGCCACTGCTGTCGTGCTACTGCTGTCGTGACAAAGGCCCATAGCTGTGGGCCTTTGTCAAGCTGCCTATTTTGGAGAGCAGGTTTTACCTGCAACTGCCTTTATCAGACTATTGATAAATAATAATAATAATAATAATAATAATAATAATAATAATAATAATAATAATAATAATAATAATAATATAACATTATTATTATTATTATTATTATTATTATTATTATTATTATTATTATTATTATTATTATTATTATTATTATTATTATTATTATTATTATTATTATTATTATTATTATTATTATTATTATTATTATTATTATTATTATTATTTCTCAGAGAGAACCGATTGACGTAGTCTGCTGTGACCTAAACAAGGCATCTGACGTTGTGAGTCACTGAGTATTACTGAGAAAACTTGCAGGCTTCGACGTTGACTGGTCTGTTGTGAATCTGTTGCACAGCTATCTGTTTATTATATCACGTTATGTTGCCGTAAATGGCGAAACATCTTCCTTGTACAAAGTTACTAGTGGGGTTTCTCAAGGGACAGTGTTATGCCCACTCTTACTTTTAAATCATGTTAACGACGTTTTTTTTGCAATTAGTTATTCTTTTTCTTTCTTGTAAGCCGATGAACTCAAGATACCTAGGATAATTATTTCAGTTAACGACTATCGCTTGCTGCAGAAAGATTTGTGTTTTTTCTCTGATTGGTTTGACTAAAATAACTTTTCTCTGAATACCTTAAAGACAAACTTCATCAGTAATTTTCATAAAATACTTATAATGTAATTTTCGTACTCTCTCAATTCCGTGTTGGTTTGTAAGGTTTATGAGTTCAGTGATGTTGGTCTTATTTTAGATAGCATGCAAAATTTTTCAACACACACCAAACGTACTGCCACACGAGGCCTTCTTTTTTTGTTGTGTTTGCAGAATCTGTCAAGAATTAGGTTCTTTCGCAGTCTTTCAGAAATTGTACTACTATATATGTCTTTCTCAACAGGAGTATCCTTAATACTGTGATCAGGAATGCCATCAATAAATCTGACAATGAACATATTGAGCGATTCCAGAAAGAGTTCGTCAGCGTATACAGCCATCGTTTTGCTAGAAATTACTAGGTATCTTGTTCTAACACTGCCAAATTATTATCATTGCCTTCACTTCACTGCCGACGAAATCGCGCTGAGCTCTTTTTTTATAAACTAGTTCACGGTAGGATATTTCACGCTTTCCTTCGCAGTTCTCTAAATTTTCGGACTTCACGTAGATCGACCAGAGAGAATGGACCATTTCAAGTTCTGCCAAGCTCTTTAAACACTATACTGTTCCCAGAATATAAAGTTTATTTAATGTTGACTTCCATGATCGTGATATTTTTAACAGTCCACTGCCTATGTTTTTATCTCCACTTTGCAGAGTCTGAAAAAAAGGTTTCCACAACGTACCAATCCTTTCCTTTTCCATTTTTCAGGAAGCCTTCCAGATAGTTGAGTAGCTTCTCTTTTATTTTTCTATGTCATTCCATGATTCTCGTCTTGTATTCTTTTCTTCCCATTTTGAGCTCATTTCTTTAATCTACGCATTCACGCTCTTTGATTTAGTATATATTTTTATTTTTTGTACGATTGTATTGTGCTGTCTAACTTTATTGTTTTAATTTTGCGTGCAACAGCTCTGAGAACTCGTGGTTGTTCCGGGGCATGGTAAATAAGTGATTTATTGATTGATTGATCATCGAAATCAGCGACGAGAGTGCTTATTCGGATAGTGATCAATGGTTATCGAAGTAATCCAGTCAGCAAGTCAAAAAACATTATTTGGTTCCTAAGGAACTACACCATAGTCGTAGTTGGTGTGCTCAGATTTGGGTGCACGTTAAAGAACCCCAGGTGGTCGAAATTTCCGGAGCCCTCCACTACGGCGTCTCTCATAATCATATGGTGGTTTTGGGACGTTAAACCCCACATATCAATCAATCAATCATAGTCGTAGTTGCGGGCTGCGCCATCGTTTTTTTTTATTGACAGTCAAACTTTCTTTTAAAGAATGTTGTGCAACAATGCGCTCTTTATACTGGAGATATAATACGGCGCACGCGCAATAAAAAAAAGGATCTGGTATTCGCGGTCACATAATGCCGCCCTCAACCAGTTGTCTCATTTACGCCGCCTGTGGACCTCGCACTAGTGAACCGCCGCCGGCGCGTGGCTGTCCTCTTCACATTTTTTTTTCAGTGTGGTAATGAGTTACACAGGCATTCTTTTTATACAGCACTTATTGCTTAAGGGAAACACTGTGATAACGATGTTTTGATGGCTAACGCTGAGACAAAACAAAGCCAAGGTAGAACATCAGACGCATTGTTCGAAGGTCGTAGGTTTGCTTCCTTCCCATTGCAAGTTATCTTTTCGTCCACACTTTTTCACATCTACGTTACAATTACTACTAAAAACATTTTCATATACTTCTCTTGGCATGATTGTCTGTTAGATATCAATAATATTGTGTCTAACCAGAAAAAAAAACGATCCCTAATTGTACACTTCTTTCTTTCTTCCTCATATGAGTTATTTTGGAGGCAGAATATGTTGTTGGAATCCCGGTGCTAAATAGTTTTCAGAAGTTACCCATCAATGAGATAAGAAAAACGTATTTCAAACGGTAATGTTACTCTTTTAAATACTTTACTTTAATGTGCGTTTTATGCCTGATCCGGCTAGATCACTTTGATAGCATCTCAGGTAGCCACCATAACGCGTTTACATGAGACATATAACACAAAATATTGAGCTCTACTAACAAAAAATGAAATGTCGTGGTAGCTTACCGGTTGACTTAAGCCGAAAGAGAACTCGATGTTCGTGACTGCCTGGCCTCGAGTTTGAAAGATATTGGTGGAGATAAGGCGGAGACCAAACACCTCTCTTTCAATTTCTCTCAGCCAAAAGTGAGGGCTCTAGGGATGTCGTCATGAATCTAATTGCTCTCAACGAATCAGAAAGCGCCCTCACACGTAACCTTGCGTGCGATTGGCTGCTGCTTGGCCGCGGTGCAGTCAATCCACGACTTTCATGATTGCCGCGATGGGTATGGTCACAGGCATTGCACATCAAGGCGAAAGTCTTGCCTCAGATGCATGATTGCATTTCAGTGTATGTGAGGTGATATACCTCGCTCTCGCAGCGGTGGCAGCTCGGCGTGGGAAGCTTGGCTCCAACCGACGGAAAGCGAAGTGTCGTTTTCTACGACCGCAGGCAGGGCGTCCGATTGGCGAATACTGTTTATGTACACGTGTGTTCATACTTTTTTTACTTTCTGTTATATTTTTTTTCCTTTTGGAGAACTCGAGAAGTGGCGCCATGCTATGAAGACAGTCGCGGCAGAGCAGGGCCATGCAGGCACACACAATACACCCCTGGAATGACGCACGCACGCATCCGAAGAGCAGGTAGAACGGTGCCAGCGAGGAGGAACGCAACGTGAGAGGAAAAGCAAGGGAGCCCCTTAGTTGTCTGTGAGACTGTGCTAGAACGCATGTGAAATCCAACGCAGCATCACTGCGAGGCTCGCTCCTCTAAACACCATCATCATCACTGGAGTCAGGCGACACCTGGATGCTGTTATTACCACCGCACTCACTGGCAGATGCAAGATAACAAAAAAATGTGGAAGATATCAAGATGAATAGGTTCCGGTAAAAAGTGTTTGGACTACTACGAGAAAAGTGGATTGGTGTTAGTACAATTGCCGTCTGAAACGCTAACAGCGGCAATCACTAGCAATGATATAGTGCACACCGCCCACTCATTATTGCGGATATGCGCAGTGCTGATAAATGAGACTGATGCCCGCTTATCAATGGTGGTGTCTAGACGGTGCGCATCATAAGATTTTAAATACTGGTCGCTGTTCGCGTTTTATATAACGCCGAAAGTGGGCGCATGTATTCTTTCGTTTTTCGCAATTTTCTCACTTCTTCAAGCTCAGTTCACAAATATATTAGCGTGAATGGGATCGCATTGGGGCAATTCACAATTGCATTTCTACACTAAGAAAAAAAACCTTCTAAATGGGGAAGTAACGTAAACTTTAGTCGTCAAATAGTGTTGGTAGTCCACCAAGAAACCAAGTGTGGTGAGGAGAGTTTCGTGTGCGAATTCGTAAGACTAAAGAAAAGACGATTGGCTCATATATTCCCTCATTTAGGGGCTGAAGGGTTGAAAGGGCGATTTTTCTACAGCCCCTTCTGTGTGAACGCGTAGCAGTCTCATAAAGGTCTGGCTCTCAGTCAGGGGCGACACACATTACCTGAAACCCAGCCTTTACATTCTCTGGGCAGTATAGCAGGCACTGGTTGGTGTGGTGGTAGCACGAAGCAGACGGCTGAGAGATGAAGAATGGGTCAAACGTATATTCAGGGGTTCAGTGAACTGATGACAAGGCTCCTCAGCCCACTTACAGTTAGAATGAAGAAGATAACGCGAAAAAAGGATAATTTGTCGGGGCTTAATACTGCACCGCCTATCATAATGATTTCGAACGTTGTTCAGTAAGCTACACTGTATTTACTAGCCGTAACAATCATGCAGCTCTGATGTACACTTGAGTGCATATATTGTGCATCCATCCACGCCGGACTATTTCGGAATCACTCACAGTCACTGTAGTCAAGAATGCGGCTCGTATTCGTCACTCGTGGTCATCTTTTCTGCTCTGGTTCCGTGGAAGGTCAGTGCCACTTCACAGGCTATGAACGTAGCTGTCAAAAAACATACTTAGTCGCATGGGCTGGAACTGTGGACGCACGTGTATTTGTGTTTCTGCGGAACGGCTGTTCAATGTACTGAACACCGCAACTCTCCGGCGAAGAAATTGACGCCCCCGCTTACATGCAGGGCTCCTTCGCGGCTTCTTTTCTGCAAAGCTTCACGAATGGACGCCGTCGCCTTGCAGTGTCATCATCATTTTCTAGATTAACTGGCTCTTGAAAACGCGTGCGCCTGTTAATTTGCAAGATTAGTTTTTCATTTTCTTCACCTTGGCACATAACATAATAAATAGTGTGAATGCTCAAAAAGCACTGTGCATGGAATGTTTTAGCATGTTTTATGAGCTTGCGACTGTATAATTATTGGGGCTTTGGCAGTGAAGTCAGGATCTGCTAGTTAGTTAATTTTTGTAAGAATTTTTGTTCTATTTCTAGCAGGTAAGCGGGCAAAGCAGTTGATGGCGAATACCGCTGGTGCTCATGGCACACTGTTTTTCGAAAATAAACGTTTCTAGCTTTGAATAGTCTCTGCAAGTCTTTGTTCCAACACACATTCACGAATGTAATTCTGAGTAAAGCGCAGCTTATGTGAGCTATCATGTCAGTACTAGGAAAATAGCCAGATCACCAAATATTGAAATCTTCATTAGTTCCACAAAAAACTGTTCAAATTAATTAACAATTTATCACGAAGTAGTAACATTCTTTCTCCCAGGAATGATTTCTCCGTATCAACAGATACTCCTTACGAGAGTAATTTTTGCTCTCTTGGGGATCATTTCCGAAAATCAGCTGTTGGTCCTTGCAGAAGTAACCATTAGTGATGTCAGGAGCCACCATTAGTCCTATTGCAGTTATGCCTTCAAGACTAACTGCTTATCCTCTTGCAGTTAGTCCTCAAAACAAAGAATAGTTGTAGAAAATCAGTTGATCCGAGCCCCAATAGGACATACCTCCCTACCCCCTTTAGGCCTTTTTGTTTGTTATAATGTTTACTTCATGTATTTATTGCTCTTGTATACGAGGCGTACCACTGGAGACACGGGTGCTGCAGTTTACAGCATGATCACGTAATTGCACTTTGCTTTCTAGATGTAAATTAGGTGGCCTGAGTGCGCTTCTTTGTTGAAGTTTCTCTGCTTAATTATCCTCTATTAAGAACCAATTCGTGTGCACTGTTAGCTAGAAAAAAAACATGGCGAGCGTGACCACGGTATTTTGTGAGGCTGTGTGGTACAATTAGTGCACCACAGATGTAAAACAGCACGATGAAATTTCCTATTTATGTTTTTTAGGATAACGTGCCGAGAAAGCTAGCTTCGAATGGGGAATGAGCTAAATTCATGGGCTTTTGTTTGCAGCAAGCACGCTGTCTGCGGACACACACACACACACACACACACACACACACATATATATATATATATATATATATATATATATATATATATATATATATATATATATATTATGAAACGACTTCCAGTGATTTGACATGTGACACTCTCTTCTCCAAGTAAGTGAAACAAGTGAAGACGCTCACGCCTCTTAAACATTACTTCGTGGACACCATTTTTACGTACCCCTTACAAAACCACCATTACACAAAGAAAATGAATAGGGTGACAGTATTTGTTGGAAACAAGAAGTCTGACAGCGATTTTCTACTTCAAGAAAGACATCAAAACCTTGTGCAACATCCCACACGTTTTTATCACTTCTTTCATTCCATCTCCATTTCGGCTTATGAAAGCTTCCCGTAAGCTTGGAAGCTGACATGCCACGTTAGTTGGTATAGAAGTTGTTCATTGCAAACCTTCAGCAACAACACTGTTTCAGCGCTTTCCCTTCTGATTTTCCCCTCGGTTATACACTTGTCGAAGAACCAAGGTTGATTGAGCCGAATCAGAAGAAAACGAAGAATCAGAAAAACGAACAAGCCATAAACTGAGTGTTGAAACGGAAATGAACTATGGGAGGTTCAAACCCATAGTGCACTGGCATTATTACATTTTGTATATGTAAAAACATGCGCGAGCATACATATACATGCATGATGAGAAATAATTGAAAGTAGGAAGCCTTGAAATATAATTTTGTCCGTTTGTTTGTGCCACTTTATAGGCACGTTCAGTCATGCATATGTGTAATGAGGCGTCACCAACCACTTATCTTATTGCTTTTCATAGGCTTAAATATGTGCGAGAAAAATTTACAGGACGCAAAAAATTCTGAAGTCGTGGCGCAAACACGTGCTCTTGCAAGCGCTACAGATTATGACGCAAGCTTTCATCACCCCGAGAAAAACTCCAAGATAGAAGATATGCTGAACCAGGCGAAAACAATACGCCAGATCCCTCGTACATTGGGAGTCTATGTTATGCGAATCATGAGAATGGATGGTCAGTGTACAGTAATTTTTATTGAGCAAAACCTTACGAAGTGCTAAATGCACAGACACAGCCTAAACACCCGCATATGTTATATATACCTAGCTATTTCCAGTTCCGCAACAATAGCACAGCAACATAGATATTCGCAACACTCGAATTGGTAAGCTCTTATCAAGTGCTGGAGCTCGCTAAGACGGTTGCCCTGGACACTGCTGCATAAATGAACTTTAGCAAATGGCACTTAAATAGAATTAACGTGGACCAGACGTGATGACTGTATCATAGGGGTTCATATGTATTGTCTATAATATTGCATGCCAGCACAGATAGAAAAATTGATGTTTCACGAACATTAGGATCTAGTTGAAATGTATAAGACTGGAATGTCACGCGAGATGCTTAAGTTCAAAATATGCTGGGATCCTGACATTCAGTATTCATATTCATCAGGTGAACGCTGACGTTGTCAGGTTTTTTTTTTTCTTGACGCTTACTCGCTAAAATTACCCATGTCTCTTCTCGCGGTTGCTAAGTTGCATTACGACGCGCGTTTCTCACTTCAATTCTGCTGTCTTCTGTTATCGCATACAGAGATATTGAGTAAGGCTCAACGCGAACCATGTCTGCAGTGTTCGAGAAGCTTCAGGGCTGTTGTAAAATATTTTGTTAGGCTTGCACGCAAGACGCGAACAGTACAAATTCATCTGGGACATCCGCGGTCACTTGCGATAATAGACAGTTTCCGTTTCACGTACGTAGATGCTTTGCGTGCGTTAAGCCCTACGCGTAAGCAGTGCGCATGCACAGATTATAGCAGCTGCACGATGGCGTTATAGGCGAACGCCAGATTCGATTCTTTGCGTGCATTTCCTGCGCACGTAGACAGCTTCGCGCGAGCACTCATACAAGATGGCGTGACGAGTGCGACGTCAAGTTGGCGTGTCGTAAATCACGATCGGTCGGTCACGGCCTCCTAAATGGCGGGTGCATGGGTTGTTTGTCTCCGGCCGTTCGAATTGCCGCGCTTCCTAGCAAAACACACGCGTACAGGATCTCCGAGGCTGCGTACGTGCGGCGTGGTTCTCTCCGGCCATCCCAGCCCCCACGCTCCCCAGAAAAAGCAGCGAGTATCACCTCACTCTGCAGGCTACCGCTAGAGGGCACGTTAATTGTGGGTTAGTGGAGCGGCGGAGGCCACGGCAGAAAGCAGAGCACGCGTGATTTTAGTGTGCGTATGTTTTTTTTTCTCGCGTGCGAGAAAAACGCGACGACAAATCTTCCGGCTGCACTGAAGGCAATTATTTTTTTTCTTTTACTGCTTTTATTTTGGTCTTATAAGCGTACAAAAACATGGAAACTGCTGATATTCTTTTATAGAGATCACAAAAAAGGTATTATTTTGTCTATGACAGAAGCATTTTAGCATTCCCCTTTTCTGGAGACAAGTATATGGGAAAAAACTGAGCTAATTATCATCGTTGATTTACATTGCCCTTCTATCGTTAGAGATCGTATTACTATTTTATCGCAGACCAATATTTGTAAGGTGGCCAACCGAATTTCACTTGTGCTCTGGATAATTAGATGCCGTATTCATGTCACTTATTAGTGTGATAAGTAATTTTGTTGGAACAATGTAAAAAGCTACGATTAGCCTACCTACAATTACTTCCCTCATTCTTCACAGTGAATGTGCTTGAGTTATCATCGTCCCCTTTTTTCGTCATCTGCCTGTAGATTATGTTTTGGTAGCGCAATGGCAATATCACTATCATGTTCTTTACAGTAATCTCGACAGCATTCAAATCAAACGGTCGCACATGCGGCCGAATGGAATCTTTGGAAATACCAAGTATTCGTGAAGGTGTACTACCAACGAATAAAAAGTGTGAATGGTCAAAGTTATGTAACGCGCAGTGTTTCATACCAGGTACACAAAACTCTTAACGCGTGTGGCAGTCATCTCCAACAAGCAAAACATCTTAATGTTCGTTTCTGCATACCCTAACGTATCCTCTGAACACTGCAGAACTCACAGTGAGAATGGGCGACCAAAGGTGACCAAAGCGCACCCGTAACCAGTCCGTGGTCGTCGCAGAGCCGGTGACGTTCAGTCTAGACACATTGTATACCTCTTCCCTGTCTCCTTATTCTGCAGCACGACGGGACGTAGCTGAAAAGAGAAACTGGGGAAGCCTCGCGGGCGAGTGCGAAGCGTTGTACGATTTGAGAACGCAGCTTTCGCGCCAGACTTGACGAAGTCGGCACACTGCAAGGAGAGATCAAGAAGTTGCTGATGTTGAGCACCGAGTTTGGTCGGCTCAGTGACCGTTCTTCTCCAGCGCGTGTTATTTTTTTTTGTAACGTGCACATGCTGCGGCGTTCGCGTGGTGGCCTTGAGTGCATGCGTAACTGCATTCTGCATAGAGGAGAAAAACTTTTGGAGTGGAATTCAAGACGATTGTTTGATTCTATAGAAGTGACTCATTCATTAAGTTGCTGACTGGTTACGGTTTCTACAATTGATACTATGCCAATGCTGTAGTTTTTTCTTGTTAGAGAAAGTAACGTCTCAGGTCTTGCTTCTTTCAATTATTTTAAAGGAATATGACATACTGATGCGCGCCCTTCTGCACATTAGATAGGGCAGAAAAACTTGGGCACGAGATGCCAGCATACGCAGTAGTGGTGTGAGCGGCGCCGCCAACGCCAGATTTGTGAGTCTGCGGATGTTAGACTGAACTATGCAATAACTTCACGCCACACCGTTCTAAAAATGTTGTCGTTAAGACACTCGTGAAAATGATGTCCTTGTCTGATTGTATCTCGGCAGGAAAGACTACCCGGGCAAACACGGCCAGAAGCGCATTTACTACTTCCACAGAACCTTTTCCCTTTTAGCGGAACCACCTCTGAAAATTTAGTAGCTGGACAGAATAATGTCAGGATGTGACGGTAACCTGAAGTTGTTTTGGGCAAGGGACCTACCGTGTCAATGACCAACTGACGAAAGGGCTCCGTGATTACGGGTACCAGCTTCATTGGAAATTTTGCCTTATCTCCTAGCTTACCCACTCGCCGATTTACATCACAAGATTTTACAAATCTTTCTACATCTTTGAAACATCTTTGCCAGTAGTATCCTTGCAAAGGACGACATTTTGTCTTTTTTAAGCCTAAGTGGCCTAACCATGACCCTGATGCACCAAACAAATCAAATCCTGGTGATACGCCTGAGGCACAACCACCTGGTCAAACCCCACTCCATGTCTGTCTACTATATATATTCAATAAAGTACGCCATTGGAATCTCACATACCGTTTGTCGATTCCCTCTTTCGAACTGTCCTGGAATTTTTCAAGCGTCGGGACACCCCTTTGTTCGGCTAATAATGAAGCGGTGCTCCATCGCAGCAGCCGACTAAAGTTATTCGAAGTGGACGTAACGCACAATTTTTTTGTGGTTTCTAGTGCGTGGAATGTGTCACCCTCTGCGCTATCCTCTGTACTACCAGGAGATGGCTCGGGAGCAACAGCCTTCTTTAGTTACTTGGTCAACGAGGCGTCAATGACCCCGCCTAATTCGTGAGGAGGCTCGTCGTCGCCGTTAGGCATGGTTGTCTTCCCTTCTAGGGCTTCAGCAGCCTGTTCTCCCACCTGTTGATTTGTTATCGCGGTGTCCAACTCGTGACAAGGCCCATTGTCGATTTGAGGCCTATTTGTCTCAGCGAATGTGGCCCCCGCCGCCAGCGCATGTGCCTTTGATCCAGTGAATGCCTGCACTCTGTATCCTCCCAACGTGAGACCTTTCTCCCTAAGCATTTGACCCGACGTAATTGAAAATAAGTAAGGATAGGGAGGAGAGAGATATGGTGATACCGCTGCTTCCGTTTCCATTGTGCCAAATGCAGCTTTAGGGACAACTTTACTTATGGGAAGGCACTGACTGTTTGCTTCTACGGCTTGTCTAATCCAGGCACAGTCCCTTGACTGCTGTCCTGACTGAACAAAGGACGGATGAACTACGTTCATAGTGGCTGCGGAGTCTCTGAGAACCCTACACTGCTTGCCGTTCACGGTAAGGTCGTACATATAGAGCTCTAACAAGTTCATGTTCTTGTCGGCTTCATTTATGCACAAAAAGCCACTTTTCATTTGGGCAATGTATTCTGAAGTGCCCTGTTTGGTGGCAATTGCAACAAGCCACTGACTTCGTTGCCTCAAATTTGTTTTTGCTGGCCTCTGCTGATGTCCTATGGTTCGATGCCTTGTTTCTTTCACACTTTTGTGCGAGACTCGTCGTTGTCTTTCTAAAGGACGCCTTATTCGGTCGTAGAAATTTTCTTGGCTCGTTGCTTGCGCCGAGAACGCGGCACGTAACGAAGTTTTCCGGGACCTGGGCGGCTTTTATTACGGTGTTCATGTCTGGTCTATCCTGCACCCAGAACCTCACATTTTCTGGTAACCTTTGATAGAATTGTTCCCGGGTAACTTGTCATAATCCTCATACGCCTTTGCTTCTTTAAACTATTCCCTCACGTTGGCCATTAACTTGTAAGCAAACTCCGGGTATGAGTCATTTTTCTTTTTTATGACGGTGTGGAATTTTCTTTTGAAACCTTCCGCCTACAATCTGTATTTCTTGAGAAGGCTCCACTTTACCCCACTGTACTCGTCATCCTCCTCTTTCGTCAGGAGCACGATTACTTTTGAGCCCTCCCCCGGCAGCAGGGACAACAAGCGTTGAAGCCATGTATCCTGGCTGAAACCTTGCCTTTCACAAGTTCTCTCAAAGTTGACGAGAAACAAAGCAATGTCCTCCACTAGCTTAAACGACCTCATTAGATCCGTCATCTTGAACTCGACACGCTTTGCTGCACCTGATGTATAGCTGCCTTCTTTATCGGACTAATCTCTTGTTCGATGCGCTTCAGTTTAATCTCGCGCTTTCTTATAGCTTCTGCCTCTTCTTTCTGGGCTTCGGCTTCCTCTTTTCTCGAGGCTTTTCCCTCTTTCTTCCGGGACTTTGCCTCTATCCGTCTCGGCAATCTACCCGATTAGTTCTGTTCTTGTAAAGGAGTCCAATACATCCAGTTTTAACTCTCTTGCGATTGCTACCAGCCTGGGTTTTCACTGGGCTTTCAGATTCATGATTGCTTCCGGTACCGTTCTCTGTTCCACAATTGATTCCTGTCTTAGAACTAATTTACCCTGAACACAACGACAGCTCTAGTTATCTGCTTTGCCTCAAGTTACCTGTTAACTTAGTCTGCAAAAACTTTCTTAGGCTCTTACATGGAATCTTGTTCTGTCACTGTTAATCTTGACGCCACCGACAGAAAATAACCTAATGACTGAAAACAGCTCTTTTTCTTACCAGCTTTTACTCCCACATTAGTAAATGCCTGGTAAAGTTTAACAGAGGAAGTCGGCACTCACCCGGCTCACAGTCATGCCTGCAGAGTCGTGCATCTCACCAGTGCCTTCCGGTCGCCTCTCGCAGTCGATGACCTCATGTCCAACCAGAAATGCCGTTCAACTGCCTCTCATGTCGATTACCTCGGAGCATCCGACCTCTGTCGTCCAAACGCCTCTCAAAGTCGATGAAGTCGTAGCATCTGACTGCTGTCATCGAGCCGTTGCTATCTGGGTTGACGCCATTCCTCCGCTGCCATACAGTTGTTGCGACTCCGGGTCCAGTGAGTCTCAGTTTGGTAGCGGGTGCCCGTCGTAGAAACCATCGTCCAACTAGTCAGATGAGGCACTCGTAAGAACGACAACAATTTATTTACATGGTTATTAAGAACTCAAGAAGTATGAAGAACTTAACAGGATAGCTCTTGAACTGAAAATACACAAAAGTATTTTGCCTATATAGCGCCGCGTTGCCGAGCCTGGGCGCATCGTCCGCGGCTTCAGCCAATATGGTGCTCGATGGTGTAGGTGCTTCACCCACGAAACCGGGGAAAGACACCACACGCAGCACGTGGAGGGGGCACAGTCTATACGATGCCTAAACATGGTCACAAACGCACTGCACTGACGTTCCAAACACGTCACCAAGATTTCGCGCACGTCCGATGATCTTATACGACCTTGGTTCCCAAGAACTCTTCTGGCAGTTGAGCGAGGTTAAAAAACTGGCTCCTGGTACACGTGCCGAACTTGCCACACTGCGTTCGGGTAGGACAATGCAGTGGCCCGCCAGCTTGTTGTCAAAAAGTGCCACTCCATTCAGCCGACCATATTGAGAAAGGGGGAAGGCGGAGTGGTCGACAAGTCCCTCGTCGTCGAGGCGCTGAGGTGGGCTCCCGCAAGGGCTGCAGCAGATAGTGCTTTTTCTTTCTTTCAAGCACACATTCCATCCCTCGTTGTTTGCAAGAAGGTGCGGCTTAGCTGCGAAATTCTGGGACTTCATTTTCTCCTCGCAATGTGCAGCTGCAACCGGTCTGGGTTTTTGCTTTCCACGCACTACAAATACCACGCTGGTTCCAGTCTCTCCAGATCCACGGTGACCTTGAAAATGACCCAGTTGCCTCCTTGTTTCCCAGAAAAACCTTCAAAGGTGTCGAAATATTTTCGTCCAGTTCTCAAAGACCAAAAGACTTCAATTATGGTGACGGTCATAACCCCTTCCAGTTGCGACCTTTGAGTGGACGTCGGAACCAGGTAAGACACTCACTTCCTGTGGGTGCCAGGTGTCAGGATGAAAATTGACTGCAGCATCATAGTTCTTCTCGCACAAAAGCTGCAAAACATCAGTGCGGAGCTGTGGGCTTCAAACTGCACGTACTTCGGGTACCTTCATGGTCTCCACGGTCGTTACTATGTTCTAAGTTGCCCTCGTAGATTCAAAGCTACCCGTCAACTGCGTGTTACTTCTCGGGGCTTCGAGTGGCCGAACTTGACCAAACAAAGTTGTTCGGTTCCGATAACAGGAAATCTGAGGTTCTTTAAGACATTCGCGCGCTCGAGACGCTTTCGGGACCCGCACTCGATCCAGACTCGTCCTGTTTGAGAAGAACAGTGTTGATTCTGCTCAGGGCGCTTGAGGCCGATGACACTGAAGGGTGTTAGTGCATCACCAGGTGATGCGCGGTTCGTCCTGGTTCACTGACATCGCCTTTGTACGGGTTGGGGCTGCCAGTGTGAACAGTTTACAGAGGATAGTGACGTGTTGTCGGTTGCACTTACTAAAGGTGATTCTGCGTGCACGTCGGGAAAAACGCACCATATGGTTTTGCAAGCCGCAACGGTAGCAGAAGCGAGCAGTGTAGAACCGAGCCCGTTTTTTCTCAGCCGAGAGTTGAACGTTGCAGTCCGCGATACTGTCCTGACAAGTGCTGCATAAAGACCACACCTCTTCTGTAACTGTACCAGATTCGGCAGCAAGTTCGCATGCCGTATGCAAATGGCCCATTGGTGCCGACGAAGGTTGGACGCCGCAACCACGAGGAACCAGACACCGTTCTAGCCTGCTTTCCTTTCGAACCTCAATCTGAATGCGCAGAATATTGAGAAATTCGGTAGCCTGGCGAGCTGTATGTTAAGGAGTGGCGTAAAGGTTCTTGGTTCATTTCCGGGTTTCCGCACCTGAAAGATTATGGGTATTCAAGACCCTAGCCCTACACCCAGAACGTTCGAGTTTATTTCTACCACTCATGCTTAACTTCTATCTTGTCTTCTACGACGTTTTGCTTCTTCTTGCCACTTGTTCGCAATTATCAGAAACATATTCCCCATGGGCCAAAGCTGTTGATTCTCTCTGACTTCCTTTCAAAATATAAGCCTTCCGAACGGGTTGTTTGATTTCGTGCCCAACTACCTGTCACAGGGTATAGATGCTCGCAATGCCACTTTTCACTGGGTGCGTTGACACATAACTGTTCATCTATAGCGCCTCTTCGCATGCCCTGTAGTCACAAAGAAGCGCGTAGCCTGTTCCCCTTCAAGCACAATCATGAGCACGAAGCTGAGGCACTAAGCGACCAGGTTTATAGCGCACAAATTGCTGTTATAGAAGGTACGACTGCTTCTCTCAGACCAGTCGCTGCGCTGGGAGACACTCATTATAGCGCGTGTGGCAGAGAAGGTCTTTTCTTGTAAATTTTCTAGCTGAAGGAGGTAGCTCTTTGAAGAAAGTCTACGTCACGTCTTCTAAGTAAGCAGTGTATTTGTGTAAGGGGTTAAGACTTTTCCTGACTATCGTCAAGTTGCAGAGAAGTCTGCTCTTGACAACCAGTTGAACTCCAGAGATCGTAGTCACGAGTTCGTCCGCGCTGAAACTGTCAGTACAAATCCAGAGATTGTAGTCATGAGTCCCTCAGCACAGAAACTGTTGCTCCCAAGTGACCACCTCAATGCACCTTTTGTAGATGGGTTGTTGCTCTGACCAGCCTCCTCACCAAAGAATTCTGTCGCTTACGAACTTCCAGCTGACGGTTGGCTGAAATCGGAAGACTGTGACCATCTGCACAACCTCAGCGTCGAGTTTTGAACTCGTCAGCTAGAGATCCTTTTTGGCATAGATGACTTAGCGCGGGCGGTGAAGCGTCAAACAAAGCACAAAGCGTCGTGATGGCACCTCGGTGGGTGTTTGCGTGATGGGACGTAAAATATACATTGTCCCTTTGCAGTAGTGTTCCAATTCTCTCTCCATGTTTTTTTTCTGACATACGCTGTCACGGCCAGTTTATTCTGGTTCAGGAGTTCATATTCTTCCGTGAAACCTCACTTCCGCTTGTGCATAGCACTCGACTGAGCTTCGAATCATGATGACTGCAGGTATCTATGCACCTTGTTCAATCAGCGGCACTAGAATACAACCACAAAAGTTCATTGTGCTCTCCTCAAATGTCCTAAGATCTGGCAGAACCTTGTTCTTTCTCTCTACAGATGGCTCAATTGCGATGATGCTGAGGCGCCGCGCCGCAGAAGCATCAAAGTAAGTAAAGGAAGTGGGGCTGCAATTCAAGCAAGTGTAGACGCCGATGGTGGATGTCTCACTGGTACTGTCGGGGGTGGAATGTCCTCTTCGGGTAACAAACGCGAAAAACCCGACACCATTCGTCCTGGCCTGCTTTCTTCCTTGATCTCAATCTGAATGCGAAAAAAACTAAGCAATTGTGCTGCCTAGGAAGCTCTCTCTTCTGGTGTCGTGATGTCGGACGTTTCCTGCGGCGCTTTCTGCATCTTCTGGCGGTATAGAATCACTAGATCGACCAGCAGACACTTCATCAAGATGTCGTTGAGGACCACGTTTTACTGGTCAGGCGCGACGCCCATCCCGGTCAACGCGGAGACTCGAAAGTGGACCTTGTTTTAGAGCAGGCGAAGCTTCTCAACGTCTGCCGACGACTTGACTGGCCCTAAGGCGAGCAGGTGGTCAACGTTTTCGATGACAAGCAAGTTTCGTCGACCAAACAGCTCCGTCAAGGTCTTGATCGCGATGTTGTTATTGTCTTTGGTTAGTCGGATTCCATCGATGGCTCTCTTTGATGCACCTCTCAAATAGGACAGAAAATACTTGAACTTTTTGACCTGTGAAAGGCCTTCATTCAGATTAATCATGCCACTGAAACGGTCGCAAAACGACAGCCAATCGCGAAGTGCGCCGGAAAACGTTGGCATCTGTAGTTTTGGCAGGACCACCGTGCGATGACCCGGCATCGTTTCTTGACTGGGAATCGCATTGGTTACTAGAGAAGAGTCACTGACCTGGCTCTGGCCTGCAGTGGCTGGGACCACTGGCACCGGCGTTCGGTGATGTAACCACCAACCTCGCAGCACTCGTTACTGTCGCCTTATTTGTGGCCTCTCAGAGGAAGAAACGCACTCGTGACACAGCGTAGGAGACCCTTCAGTCGTACTCGTCCACGACCTTGAGCTCTTTCTCGCAGTCGTCATCGTCAGTCGCATCGAAGATTTCTTTGTTTAAGGTGACACGTTCGGCGTTTTTCTGGGTGAGGTAGGCAACGTGGTAGTTGACGTGACTGGCATCGGGAACGGAGGCCTGCAGCTCTTTGGTCAGGAGAGTGATCGTTATTGTGACGCTTGGCCTGACGACGCCATGGTTTTGCGCAGCCGCTCCAACGAAGACATCGGCAATAGAAGTCTTGGAAGAGCGTGATCAGGGTGTTTTTGGCACCAGTAATCTGTCGCGTATTCAAGACCCGAGCCTTACACCAAGAGCGTCCTTTTTATTTTACTGTGCGTGCCTCCTTCTTTCTTCTCTTCTATATTCTTCGTCCGTGATGCCGCTCGTACGCAATCATCGGCAGCAGAGTGATTGTGACTTCAACTTCTCTTTTTTGACACAATATACTGTTGTAATGAATCTGAGGTGCTGAAATTGTAATGTGTCAATCAATGACGGTCAAGAATTTTTTGCTGATAACTTTATTGTTCTCCCCATTTTAGCAACTATAGTGAATTTGGATGCCGGGAATACATGAATAAACTGACGATTCAAACATGTCTTTGCTAGCTCATCCGCCATTTCGTTCGGAAGTAGGCTCTTATGTCCTGGAAGACAAACCAAGTTAATCGAACTCGTATGTAGAAGAATCATTGATAAGAATGCACTCTATGTCGTTCAAAGATCAATTACTCCCGGAGGCAGTCAACGTACGCCAAATAAACCAAGTGAATTATACATGAATCAAGCAACTTGATGGTGTGAAACGCCAAATATAAATGTTTTCTTAGTTGTGAACCAATGTGCGCTTAAGTGGCTCAAGATTGAGTAAGGATATTTAGAATGCATTAAATAGCATGCCTTTGTAGCAAACACGCCCATGTATTCACTCCTATTTATGAAGGAGGTTATTCTCAGTTAGGCTCCAACATTAAGATGAAGCATGCATAATCTTGACCCAATTATTGTACATAGGTGCCGTCAGCATATATGGACCGAGGGTTTGGTTCCGTCGCAACTTATCGCGAATGAACACTGCTGCGCAGCATGCGATAAAGAAGGACCCAATTCTGTCGTGATTGTTCGTTCCCCTTAAACCACGGATCATCGCGGCCTTAGTTTTTTTGAGAGTTGACTTGTCTTCAGTATTGCATATGAATGTAAGACACCTCAAACGTGTTGTACCCACCCATTTCTTCCCGGAGCATTGAACCCGTTTTTTTTGTAGAGGATGGTAGTGTTCCATCTCATCCTTTGCGAACAAAATCTATCACTTTAATTTTTATTATTAATAATATATTATTAATATTATCTTCTTCATTACTATGAAGGACAGTGACAACAATGTCACATCAACACAGAATTGCAGACATAACTGCGGAGCATGCGAACATCTAGAGGTAAAGCCCCTTTTGTTGTTGGAACACTTAGTTTCCGCTATACATACATAGAGTAGAATAATGCTATCCTAAGGTTCATAAGAAGTTGTTAAGCTAAAACCTGTCAGCATCTAGGAAAATGGCATTTTAGGAAATGTTGAGCCTACTGAAGGCGACATGCTTGGGCGACAGTTTTCAGAAGCGCGAAGCAGTTTACGACTCATGATATAGGAAATTTTCTACGCAGGGTTATTCTTCCTGATGGGTGCTCAGAAATGCGTTTATTTATTATCTGTGACTTGTAGGCTTAGATCACTAAGGAGGTAAAGGGCTTCAAGTGTAAAAAAAATATTCTGGTAGACTTTCACGTTTTTGCAGGTGTTTAGTGGCGTCGATAAAGTACTTGGTCATTTCATGCAAGATATGAGCATGCCAAAATTTAGTAATCAATGACATGTCAATAGGACAAGTGATGAAAATATCTAGCAAACAAAGAACACTTACGCACACGAAGAGCATCTAAAAGAAACGATCACGTTTCATCACGTGCGCTCAAGGTCGATGCCTCGCACTGGCGTAATGGCTTTCCATAGTGTCATTCCCTTGCGTAGTTTGCGACGGGCTCGTCAGGACGAGAGAAGCGAGGGAGCTCTGAAAGCGCGCGGCTCATATGTGTAACTCGACTCGTTCTGAAAGAATTAGAGAAATGAGATCTTTTGAAAATTACTTGGACAAGTGGGCCCGCCACGGTGGTCTAGTGGCTAAGGTACTCAGCTGCTGACTTGCAGGTCACGGGATCAAATCTCGGCTGCAGCGGCTGCATTTCAGATGAAAGCGAAGATGTTGTAGGGTCGTGTGCTCGGAATCGGTTACACGTTAAGCTCTCCAAGTGGTCGAAATTTTCGGAGCCCTTCACTACAGCGTCGCACCTAATCAGATGGTGGTTTTGGCATGTTAAAGCCCACATATCAATCAATCAATCAGCCGTCTCCCCATCAGCTGGCTTTCCAGCCGAAACCATGACTTAAAACCTTTATTTAGTGGATTTAAATCTTTTTACCAAAACAGCTTTGGCGTAATTAGCGGCATCGGTTGGCGTCAGCATTTACCATATACACTTAGAACTTTTCCACTCAAACAAGTGCTTAATGTAGTTGATTATTCATGTTGTGCCTGATTCTGGCTTTTTGCAATCGTTGCAAATTTTTCCAGGTAAGCATCAAGGTTGTCCTTTTTGTCGGATACTTCAAGCTCCTTGCCTGGGCTCATTCATAAGCCAGTATCTTTCCTCTCGCTCACTGGACGGAATCCTCTGTGCGCCGCTGTAAGCGGAGCCATTCGAATTCTACCTCGCGCTGCCGTTGCCTTTTTTCTTTCTATCATCGTAGCTTCTCTTACTTCCGTGGCGCTTTCAGCCGCAAGCCTCTATGTCCACAACTCCAATTTTATTTGCTGCTCTTTTTTCCTTCTTTCTCTCAGCTACCAACCTCTCCCTTTCAAGCTCTGCTTTCGATTGCTGTTCTTGTGTTTCTATCACATGTATACCGACCCTGTAAGAGTGGCCGCCACGTTCAGTGAGCATTTCTGCGCATCTGCGGATACGCAGCAATCACCAGGTCATTTACGCAATATACCACGGTGTACTCATTCTTTTTATCTTCATTCCACGTCTGCAGATGAAGTCCTTCAGGTCATCACATCACTAAAGACCACAAGTGCTGGTTTAGATAATATTGATCCTTTTAAAGTAAAGCTAGTTTCAAACTTAATATCCCCACCTTTGGCAGTAATTATTAACAAGCTGTTTTCAGCGGGTGTGTTTCCGAGCTGCCTTAAGGCTGGTAAAATAGTTCCAGTTTTTAAGAAGGGTGATAAGACTTTTGTACAGAATTATAGGCCAATCTGTATCCTGCCTTTCTTCGGTAAGGTAATTGAAAAGTTATTCCACATTAGATTAATGCGTTATCTGAAAAAATTTAATCTTTTATCTCCACAACAATTCGGATTCCGTCATGGATATTCAACTGAGCTGGCACTAATTACCCTAACGGAGGAAATTAAACAAGCTATTGATAGAGGGTTACTTGTGGGATCTGTGTTTATCGATTTGACGAAGGCTTTTGACACTATAAATCATCACGTTCTACTTGCTAAACTCGAATCATTTGGTATGTCTGGTCCGCCACTAAGTTTCATTAATAGCTACCTCAGTAACCGGTCTCAAATGGTTCATGTTAATGGCCATCTTTCAACGCCCAAGTTAATTAACGTCGGTGTTCCACAGGGATCAATTTTAGGCCCACTTTTATTTTTGATGTTTATTAATGATCTACCTACAATTCTTACAAGGACCAAGTGCATACTTTACGCTGACGACACAACCATCTTTCAGTCATCTAAATCAGTTTCTTCACTCCAGTCTGACCTCAACACAGATTTACATAACATAACTTTATGGTGCCAGGCCAATTATCTTCAGATCAATGCTACTAAAACCGTGTTTATGTTGTTCCATTCCCCGCGCATTTCACTTGACATACAACCTTCCCTTCACATTGGTAATACCGTCATCAACATTTCCAGTGAAGCGCGGTTTCTTGGCGTCATCTTAGATAGCGAACTAAAATTTCATAAACATGCAGCATCACTCGCTAAAAAGATTGCATTTGGTATTCACGTTATCATCAAGACACGAACTTATTTTCCGCCTCACATCATACGTACTTTGTATTTTGCTTATATTCATAGCCATATTTCGTATTGCGTATCATCTTGGGCCAACACATATTTCACGCACATCGAACGTTTGCAGCGACTTCAGAATCAAGCAGTTAGATTAATGACTTTCAGCCCATTTTACTTCTCCTGCAGCTCGTTGTTTTCTCAGCTTAACATACTCCCATTGAGACAATTATTTTGTCATAGAATGTCCGTTGTCGCCTTTAGACTCATCACGCATGACATTTTTATTGCATGCATTGATCATCGTCACTTAACTAATGGTAACATCACCAGGTTTTCTCAGTGCTATAATCTTCTTTTGCCGGCCGTAAGGACAAACTACGGCAGGTTCTCAACCCTATTTACTAGCATAGCCATTTGGAATTCATTGCCTTTCGAATTGAAATCATCGCATAACATCCATATTTTCACTTCGCGTAGTAAGAAATATTACGTTCAGGAATTAATCAACTCATCCGATTTGTGTAATTAACTGTTAATAGCTTTCCACAGTTCTGTGCTTTTTTACTACTTCAATTTGCCATTGTATAATTGATAACACTGATAATGAAACGTGTTACATTTGTCACGTAGAGTTCATTAATATTGTTTTTTGTCTTAACTTGCTTTTGATTGTTTCCTTGTTATTTTTCAATAGTGAGTATTACCATTATGTTGTGTATTGATCGTGTTTTTATTGTTAATCAAGATTATTCATTATTACTCACAAGACCGTATACTATTGCTGTATTTTTTTTGTAATTACCCCATCCATGTAGCCATAGGAGGTCCCCCTGTCAGTTTCTCTGAAACTTTGGGACCTCCTGCTGTAATAACGCTAACCATGTAACTCAACTGAACTATTTAATAAACTTGACTTGACTTGACTTGACTTCCTCAGCCCTTTCTATTTCTTCTTTTTTCCTTTTGGCTAACCTACTTTCGGAATTCGGCTCCAGAGAGACCCATCTTCTCATCAAGGTCAACTAACTTTTGAAGATTCATGATGACCATAAAGCAAAGCCTACCCGCATGCACAAAATATCTGTCTAACTTCGAATAATCTTTGCACGCAGGTTAGAGAGAGCGGTGTGTGACATGCAATACGTTTACGATGACACTTCAAAGTACTCGACGCTATTCATTCCTACATTGGACTGCTGCATGCTGCGGCTACTGCCCATGACTAACGCCGTATTTACATTCGCATTTTCTTAGAAATTAGTGTACGTGACAGCCCGGTTGACATTACAGAAAATCTTTTCCTGTCGCCCAGAAACGACGCACTTTTCTTACGTATGCTTCCATGAACGTTGGCTTGCTTGTACGGACAAACCAACTTTCTTCGCGAGTTTTGAAAGCCGCACCACTACTGTTTTCGAATGCCCTGCTGCTAATGTATCTGAATGATTGCGGTATGGTGGACAGTTTTTTCAGGGAGCACGCATTGATTTCTACAGCGCAAATTAGAAAGAAAAAGTGTGTACTCGAGAGGTAACACGTAAGCAGCACTAGCGCTCATCATGTTTACGTGTCGTCTTTCTGGTGCATGTGTTTTAATTTTTTTCAGCTTCACTGCAAAATTATGTGCGAGTCTTTGTTTCAAATAATAAATTGCATTTGAAGGTATAAGCGCTATATGAGTAGATCCCAGGTGTCATCTATCCTCAGAAACAGACCAATTGTGCTGGAATGGGTATATAGTTTTTTTCCGCTTGTGGATTTTCTCAGAGTACAAATTCATTAGATAGTTTGCATTTGTATTGTTTCAATGGTGCAAATAGTGCAATGGTGCAAATGAAAAAAAAAAACATGTGATAACTAGAAGCTAATATGAGCTTTGAAAAACGAGAAAAAGAATTTATCCAGCATTTTCATTGGTAGGTTTTATCTATCCGAAGCGGAGGGAAATTGAGAAGGTGTAATAAAAAATTGACCAAAATTCAGTTATATTGTAACACTGCATACACACTTGAAAAGCGTGTTAAGAATTTTCTTCAATATTACGTAGACTTGGGTAAGACTTGGGTGGCTACATATAACTATTTGTAATGAGTGATATGGGAGGAAACGTTTTCTGCAGAGAGAAAAGAGGATGTATGTGTGCCGCTGTCGCACAAAAAGTTGAAGGGGTTCTGAGACAAAAACTTTTGCCTGGTGCTTTTTTTGGTGCAATATGTTGCTGGGAGCCTATTATAATGCAGCCCATTCCTTGCTACAGCGCATGACAGATAATTAGTTGCAGTCTCTCTGTTACCAACCAGCCTCAGTTTTATCTTGGGAGAGTTCCAAGAATGGCAAGCCACTGAGTGCAGCTAACGCCATTTAGCTTATGACACAGAACTAGTACTCACTCTCATGCTGCCTGCATTATCTGCTTGCATTCTTTTGTTGCTGCATGTGTGGTGTGGAGTCGTTATGACCGTCGTCGTTATTGTCATCATCGTATTGTGGCAAAAACTTTCTTGAGGCTTCGACACAATTTCCGCTAGCTTGTGTATTGAGCAACAATGGAATAGTATCCTGGTGGCATAAGAGCGGCAGAAGTGCAGCAGTGACTGGGGCGTAATGATTTAGTTGGGAATCTTGCACGTTGGCTTCAGGTATGATGTAGTCGATGTTACGGGCCGCCTTCAGGTCACTTTGTATGATGTCAGTGTTGCAATGTGATGTGGATAATGTTGAATCATGCATGAAAGTTTTCTAATTCATATAGTTTTTCTTCCAAGCTAAATTTGGTCTTGACATTTGGCAGATGATCAATAGATGTTCACAGAAATCAATCTACAGGCCGTCCCAGGCATGAAATTGCATGTCTGCACCCTTCTAAGTTAGCGGGTTAGCTTTGGCTACATGTCCCAATCACTGCTTGGGGTTTGTTATAGTTATTGATGCATCTCCTAGTGTTACACCCATTATCTTTTCCTTTCATTGTACGCTGCATAGTCCTTACTTTCTTTCGAATTTCTTTTTTGGACTACCAATTTTCGCCCCATATTTTAGTACTGACAGGATATGATTTCAAAATGTCTGCCATCGATTTTTGGGCATTATTATTCTGTTTTTTTATGTGTAATTCACTCTCTATTGCACTGATTCTGGGAACTTGTATTCAACCTTTATTTTTTGTTCATTTTGAGGGGGCTTAAAATGCTCTCTGCAATATTTTATATAGCTATCACTGCTTAGCTGCAAACGGTTGTCTGGTCTTGATAGGACGCAAAATGTTTATAACGGCCACTAAGATTTGTTAGAATGAAAAAGGTGAGTGCAGTTGATTTTTATTGTGGATGATGCGTAAGCCTTAAAACTTCAAGTTTTATTTGAGAAGTGCATCTTTATTTAACACTACCAATTACTTATAACCTTAAGTTGTGTGTTTGTCAATATTTTTTTCAATTACGGCACCCGCTAGTATGTAACAATGCCAGCTGAGTTGCTCGCTTTTAAATGTCAAATATTCATTGGTTGTTCTTCACCCATTACCTTGGCTTTTTAGTCGTGTCCTGTGTAATTTCAGTTTCACGAGAGTGACTCGAATAGTCGGCAACAAACAGTTGCTGGTGTTCCTCCAAATGAGGAAAAGCTTAGTTTATATGAGGACAAAATTAGGGATTTGGAGAAGAAAATTGGGAATCTGAAGGAAGAGGTAGAAAAATTGAATGAAAAGAACTGTCAGCTTGCTGTGCTCTTAGAGCAAGAGAGGAAGCGATCAAGAGGACTCACAGATGCCCTGCTCAACAAGTTTAGTAAGTTTCAAACTCGGATGAATGTCTCTTGACTTTCAGGTCACAATCATGAAGCCTCCCTTGCCTTCATTTTTGTGGTGCAGCATTGCAAGGGTGACAAGCTGTGCCGATTGCGCCAATTTGATAAAATTTCTGATTGTTTTGCCAAGCAGCACCAAAACTAGGAAATTAGCTAAAATTGCACCATGCTGCGACAAAATTCCTAGCCAGCCTGAACATTTCCACAGGTGTGCTAATTTTGGCGAAAAATGCAAGCCACGTCAGCCACGCCATCAGTCAAAGCGCGGAGACCCTAACCAGCCCTACGCCCGTGAGGCACAATTGACCAGATAAAGTAACAACGCTTCGCGCCCATCGGTCTGCTGACCACAGTAGATACCTATCAGTGGGACGGCGGAACTTCCAAGACGAAAATGCGTTGCTGTAGCCACCAACACTTCACAAGACATGTAAATTTCCTAGCCTGAAAACGCCGCTATGGCTTGTTATGAACTAAAGCTGGAACCGTATGCCGTGCTTTCCTCGTGCGAACAAGCTCGACGTGCTGTGAACGCTAGCGTGTCCAGCGACCATGCTGATTTTCTCAGCAGGGGAACTTAACATTTTTTTTTTTCTGTCTTGAAGTTGCGTCGTCTCGGCCACAGTCCTGGCGATAGACATCCAGTACCATCGCAGAGCCAGCGGGTGCGTGCCATATTTTCTTTACCTGCTCAAATGCACTTTGTAAGGGAGCCGAAGTGGTACCTAATTCCCGGTGAAAGAACATAAGTGGGGAGTTTTAGGGTGGGGGGGGGGGGGGGAGGTGTAGTGTTTAGAAATTTTTTCGCTTCAGATTCCGACTTGTGCAGAGATTGCTGCTTAAGCCACCTTTGCCGCAGTACAGCAGTAGCCTACGAAAAAGCCTCTTGAGATTTTGAAGGGGCTGTCAACACTAGTCACGGAACACTGCACATTTTGTTCAGTTTCTCGTGTGTTTGTACTCCTCATAATTAAGAGTACCAGAATAATAACTGATGTTTCAATAAGCTATTGGCAATCGTTCGAAGCGATCTGTGAAATTTCTGTTTCCCTAAAGAAAGTAATTGTGGGCCAGTTTTTTTTTTCACCACCCCTACCTCTTTGCTTTACGCATCTCCCAAGTTTCAAGGTCGCGAGCTTGGAAGATTCATAATAAAAATTGCAGAGTCTGTCAAGTGATTTTATAGGCACAACAAATGTTAATATAGACTTTATCATTGTTAGCCCGGTAGGGTGGTTGAAAATACCTCTTTCATTGAAATAGCCATGCTTATGATCACATTGCAAGATTTAGGCCATGTCGAATGCTTTATACATTTTTTTAAAAAGTAACCCTGTTTCATATTACTCAAAATCTCTTATTTTATGATAAAAATGCATGTTTTTTTCCTGCAACGTGCTTCAAATTTAGCTTTTGGGCTACAGAAGTTACATTTCGCTGCTCCAGAAATTTCCCCAAATTGCATTTCGGCTGTCGCATTCTTTACTGCACCTTATGTAATGGTTCTTACAATAATGACGTGCAGTGACGTAAATAATGACCAGTACCTCTAATACACTTACGACTTACATGTGTTAGCTTCCTGTAAAAAACTACAAATTTCTATATGAAGTGGTGACATAGGTAGTGTTCCTAATGATTTATACATATAATATTTCTTGCACCAGACTGCACTTTCAAATTAGCTTAGTGGCAAAAATGTCGTCTCAATAACACTTTTTAAGTTTTACTGAGTCTTGAGGCACCTGTGTCTCTCCAATACTACTCTGTGGCAGCCTTTTTACATGAAAGCACGCGTGTCTTTCCTTAGAATTTTTATGCTGTCAAGTTTAGTGTGCAGTAAACACCCAGCTGTAACCACACTCTTTGCTTCATTTGGGGATATGTCAGTGTGGTAGCTATTCGCGGTGAGATCGGGCTATAGGTTGCAGCACCATCCCCGCGTAAGTATGGATGGGCGCTCGGCGGGGCATATACAAATACACGCAGCGGCGCTTCGTTGCGTGTGGTCTGAGCCGATTGTTGGCAGATAAAATGCGTTGACTACAGCTTACCGTGATTATCTACGCTTTTTTCTACTGAATAAGTGAACGATGCCTATGCAACACTAACATTACCTTCTAGTAAAGCACATTCTGACTTTCATAGAGATGCTCGCAACGGGTGACACTCTTCACACTTTTGCACTAAATAATACGTATGCTGTGTTGTTTATACGTGGTTATCTTGTGTTGTGCATGCTACGCACTGCTGTAGCATGACTGAACTATTTATTAACATCTTTGTCATCTGCATACTACAATAAAGCCAGAAAGATTGTACAAATCCCGCATATTAGTGCGATTAGTTCAGTATGACCGTTCACACCTTATTCTTATCACCATGGAATGTGGGACAGTCAATAGGTCTAGTCAAAAAAACCTAACGGCTGACGGCACTTTGAGCTACACTGCGTTTACCACGTGTTCTTGCACCAGTAAAAGTAGGAAAATCTTATATAAGTGTGTAGCAGAAATCTTTCATTGATAGATTACGTGCGTGACAGTGCTACAATTAAGGCCTGGTTAATGGGACAAGACTGATTTTTTAGCCAGAAAAATGGCTACAGCCTTCCGTCGGTCACTAACAATGCCACACAAACGCTGAAGACATTGTGAAAAAGATTAAATTTTCATTGAAATTATACAAATTTTTATATATAAGACCCACCGTCTGAACTAATTTTCAACGCCTGGGCTCTATTGAAAGCGTTCTTAAATCTGAAATCCTTAGTTCTTAATCGTACTTGAATTGCGTTCTTAAATCGTACACGGTTGCGCATGGTAACTCTGTTTTAAATACAGTGCACCGAAATCTCACAGTTTATGTGATACCACTATTACATATTTCTATGCAGTGGTACCCGCATGATCGATAAACTACAGTGCCGTAGTTGTACACTTCCCAACAGCGTGCAAGTGCGTGGCCGAGAGCCCTTTTTTTTACAACTGAGTCGTACTAAAACGCTGAATTCGTACAGCATTTAATAATCCTCATGTTTGGGAGGATGCCAAGAGAATTTTTCGAAGAGCTTGAAACAGAAAGCGGCACCCACTCTGAAATTATTCTGGTGAATGGAGGGTATGACAAGAATAAGCAGCACTCTGGAAAGTTGCGCTTGCCGATCGTATTACAATGCACTAGCAACCAACCTAGACCAAATGCTTTCGTAGGTCATTTCAGGCATACGTAGAAAGAGTAGCACTCACGCTGACATGACCGAACAAACCACACTTTGAGAGCCCCCACGACGTACACACACATAGAAACAGGACGTGGCTAGCATACGACGCACGGAGCAATCTACACTTGGACTCTTCGGCCAGTTCCCACCAGGCAGCGACTCTGCTTGATCTCGCAGTCACCAGTGACTCTGCTAATCGTGCAGTGTTCAAGTGATTCTGAGGTTGCTGAATTCGGGCCAACGAATTACTGAGCTGTGTAGCAAAGCACATGGTCCATACAAACTACATACAGCTTTAAAGGTTGTGAACTCCTCCAATTCAATTTGTCACTCATTTCGTGCCAGAGGAGCCCCGCCGTGATGGTCTAGTAGCTAAGGTACTCGGCTGCTGACCCGCAGGTCGCGGAATTGAATCCCGGCTGCCGCGGCTGAATTTTCGAAAAAGGCGAATATGCTGTAGGTCTGTGTGCTCAGATCTGGGTGCACGTTAAAGAAACCCAGGTGGTCGACATTTTCTGAGCCCTTCACTATGGCATCTCTCATAATCATATGGCGATTTTGGCACGTTAAACGTCACATATCTATCTTGAGTGGCAGAGGAGCTATATGCCAAACAGCATAGTGACAGCTAAGTTCTTAGACACATTAAGTTGACATGAGTGCGATGGTGTGCATATTGGCAGTCCGTAATGATGAATGTCTAACTTTTCTTTGTTATGAATGTTGCATTATGTGGTATGTTATAATCTGCATACAATGTTTTTTGATATAAAAATGGCATGCACTACTGGAAGAGCAGCTGAAGCCCCCCTAAAAGTTGAAGATCTGCTCGTTTCAGCAGAGGCTTCAGGTATGAGTTTGCATGGATTTCCTGTTTAAAAAGTTTTGCTTGTTAAAGGGGCCCTACAACACTGTTGTTGTGTTTTGTGGTTCGCCACATAAACCCTCATTTGTGCTCAATTAAGTCGGATGGAAGTTAGCGCTGGTCCTAGTTCGTCGCTGTGTACTTGTCTTCAGTTCACGCTATAGCACTCATCATAGAACTTGAGGTGTCGCACGCAGCCTTTGTACAAACAATTTTTCAACTTAGTTTGAACTTTGTCATGCAAAGAGAAATCATGAAGGATCAAAGCACAAGTGAGTGTTTTTCGTAGTGTAATGCTGTTTTTTTGTGTTGCAGATCTCCTGCAGCCATATCAGGGCCTAGCACAGAGTTTCGAGCAAGGCAGGTTTACCAAATTTTATTAACCACTTCTGTGATTGTTTCCTGCCATTTGATTGGCATACGTACGGAGAGGAAGTGCCAGGCCACGCTTCTATAGGAATACGTGGGATAGTGGCCTGGGAACATTTGACCCCCCCCCCCCCCCCCAGTACACCAAAGATTTTTTGTGTGTGGCAGTGTGCAAAGTGCATAATGACAAATACGTCAAGCTGTTGTGTGCTACATTCTTAAAGTAGTTCTGTCAACGGAATTACACTTTTGAGATATGTTGTTGGAGTTTCCTGTATGGGCAATCGTGACGAATTATTACAGGCAAACGTTTCCTTTAATATATTTTAATTTGCTTCACTCGTGAGATCTTGTATGGTGATGAACAATTACAATTTTCTGGGGACGATATTTGCAGCCATGATCTTTCAGATCTTTTAACTGACGACGCAGGCGAAGATGGCAGAGGTATGTGGTTCACCTTTCTCAAGGTTAAGAGTTATGGAAAAAAAGCTACCTTGTTTTAGCTATAAAATTGCTATTTCTGATTTTGTGCAACTTGAGTTCTTCTCTAAGTATATTGTAAGCTTCTTGATAGCTACTATGGCTGAAGTTTGTGTGAGGCAAAACACTCATTTTACTGCATTAGCTAGTGTAGGGAGTGCCCTTTTAGACAATTTTTGAGTAATGTTCATGCAGTGGTCTGTGCAAAGTTTGTAAGTGATAAGGTCTTATGTTATATTGGGGAGAAAGGTTCTTCTAGTGTTGTGAGCTATCCGGCCAGGTAGAAAATGTTTCAAAAACGGCATTTACAAAGTGCGGCTGTTTGCTGGTGCACTACGTTCGTGCGTGTGCCCACGCTCTGAAAAGTGTCTCGAACCCAAGCTTTTTGGTAGCAATATAAGCTTGGAGTGTTCGCCACTTGTCATGCTGATAAATGGCTTGTCTGTGGGAGGAACCATTCACACTTGGCCTCGAAGGGAGCGAACGCCGCAAAACTCACCGGAATATTTTCGCTTTGCTGCCCAGAGAGAGAGAGAGAGATAAAGATGCAAGGAAAGGCAGGGAGGTTAACCAGACGCACATCTGGTTTGCTACCCTGCACTGGGGAAGGGATAAAGGGGAGAAAAGAGTTTGCAGAGAGATGAGAAGGTACACACAATCACGAGCACACTCGGGGAGCACACACAGTCTACAGGCGGTCGCTCAGGTTTGTTGACCTTAGGTAAAGTAGCAGTGCTTTAGTTGCTTTCTGCGCAACTAAGGCAGATGTCCAAGGTCCTAGTATCTTCTGCACCCAAAATGGTCCGGGGTCAAGTTGATTCAAAACCATCCGGAGCTGGCATCGCTGTGTGTCGTAGCAAGCGCAGCTGCACAGGACGTGTTCGATGGTCTCTTCAGCTCCGCAGTAGTCGCATGTAGGAGTGTCTGCCATACCAATGCGAAAGGAGTACACCTTTGTATATGCAACACCCAACTGAAGGCGGCATAACAGTGTCGCATCGGAGCGGGAAAGATGTGATGGTAGCTTTAGCTTGAGCGAAGGATCCAGTTCATAAAATTGACACCTTTGGAAGCTGGTAGACGACCAGAACGTGCGTGTGAGATCTCTGGCCAGCAGGTAAAGTTGTCTTGCTGCATCATTCCTTGATAAAGGAATCGGGACTACACTGGTTCCTTCATGGGCTGAGCAGGCTGCATCATCGGCTAATTGATTTCCGGTAACACCAATATGTCCAGGCAGCCATTGATATATAATATCATGCCCTCGTGTTAGAGCTTGATGGTGCCAATGTTTTATTTCATGTACCAATTGCTCATAATTCCTGCTACGCATAGCAAACTGCAAACTCTGACGTGCTGCCTACAAATCGCAGAATGTGACCGATTTTTCTGGACGCTATTGAACGAAATATTGTAAACCGGCTCTTATAGCAGCAAGCTCTGATGCCGTAGACGTAGTGGTATGCGACAACTTAAATTTGATTGTCATTGCTGCAGCTCGAATTGCAGTGGCACCTGATGAGCAGCTCGACGAGACTGACCCATCAGTGTATATCTGCGTTCGGTCCAAGAACAACTCATATAATAATAGCAGTGTTGCTTGCTTCAATGCTACTCTGGAGTGATTGCTTTTCTTTTTGACACCTAGAATTTCTAGACATACCTGCGGCTGGTCGAGGCACCACAAGGGACGTGCAATTCCCGTAGCTGGCGTATATCCAGATGGAATGCTGTTTAGGTGTTTGGTTATGACGTCTGGAAACGTAGCTCGTGGTTTTTTGGAGGGCAGAAGGGCCAAGTGTTGGTCGGGGACACGGCTAGCATGTCGAATGTGCGCTCTGAGGCAATCCACAACTCTATATGTCTGGACCGGATGGTCTTTGGCAAGCATGATTGTGGCATAAGTAGAAGCGCATCGGGGCAGTCCTAGGCAGATACGCAGTGCCTGACCCTGCAAACTCTCCAATGAATGAGTATTGGATTTGCAAGTGTTAGTCAGTACTGGCAAGCTGTAGCGCAATAGAACCAGAAATTGGGCCCTGTACAGCTGTAGCATGGAGGCCACAGAAGTTCCCCATGCTTTCCCGCACATGAATTTCATTATATGCACAATAGACAGCAGTCTCTTCTTCAAGTACGCACAATGTGGGCTCCACAAAAGACTTATGTCAATTATTATGCCCAGGAAACGATGCGTCCGTGCATATTTGACACTCTGCCCATTGATGTAAATAGGGTATGGCGTCATTGGTTTGCGTGTAAACGCCATCAACGCGCACTTCACAGTTGATATTGACACGTGCGGTTCTTTTGGTTTACGAAGGAAGACGCTATCACTTTCTGTTAAGCGCAACGCAGGCCGCGTTTATTTTGTATGCCACTCTGGAACGCGTTACGACGCGTGTATAAAAAACTGACACGTGCGGTTCTTTTCGTTTGCGAAGGAAGACGCTATCACTTTCTGTTAAGCGCAACGCAGGCCGCGTTTATCTTGTATGCCACTTTGGAACGCGTTACGACGCGTGTATAAAAAGCCGGCGCAGTGCGCCACTGGGGGTCTTTTTTTTTTTTAGTGACACGTGCGGTTCTTTTGGTTTGCGAAGGAAGACGCTATCACTTTCTGTTAAGCGCAACGCGGCCTGCGTTGCGCTTAACAGAAAGTGATAGCGTCTTCCTTCGCAAACGAAAAAAACCGCACGTGTCAGTTTTTTTATACACGCGTCGTAACGCGTTCCAGAGTGGCATACAAAATAAACGCGGCCTGCGTTGCGCTTAACAGAAAGTGATAGCGTCTTCCTTCGTAAACCAAAAGAACCGCACGTGTCAATATAGTTAGGCCTTGTTTCTGAAAGTAGGCTGTTGTGAGGGTTGCTGCCCGCTGTATTCGTGCACGCACCTGAGGGCGAGTAACTGCAGCACTCCAGAGGCAAATATCATCAGCGTATATGGATAGGCACACCGACTTTGGCAGAACCTTCACCAGACCAATGAGGGCAACATTGAACAATGTGGGGCTTAAAACACCTCCCTGAGGTACTCCGCAGTAGGTGTAATGTTCAGCAGTTGTACCCTGATATGTTTGCACAAAGAAACCCCTGCCAGTTATATAATCTTTTATCCATTGAAACATTCGTCCACCAATGCCCATTGCTGCGAGAGAAGTGAGGATGGCATCGTGAGCTACATTATTATATGCACCCTTCACGTCATGAAAGAATGCCACTGATATGCGTTTGCGACTTTTTCTTGTTGAACAAATGTCGATAAGTCAAGGACACAGTCGATGGAGGAGCGGCCCCGGCGAAAGCCAGCCATGCAAGAAGGGTATTTGGTGTATCGTTTCAAGTACCACTCGAGAAGAAATAGAACCATTCTTTCCATCACTTTTCCGAGGCAGCTTGCGAGGGCAATAGGGCGATACGCTGTCAAGTCAAATGGTGATTTTCGCAATTTTAAAACTGGTATTAATCGACTTATTTTCCATTCTCGGGAAACACTGCTGCTGAGCCAGGAGCTGTTGAAGCATGTTAAAAGTTCTTTTCTGGCTTTCTGTACAAGGTGTCCCAACGCACTATAAGTAATACCACCAGGACCTGGTGATGACATGCGCTTAGAAGCGACTAACGCACCTTCCAGTTCTTCCATGGTGAATGGAATGTCCATTTCTGGTAATCCCGTCTCAGGAACGATCACGGCATCGATGCTCTCGTTCATAATATTCCCGGCAACTCTCGTGCGAAATTCTTCAGCCACCTCAAGTTCTGTTTTTCCATGATGGAGTGCCAAAGCTTTTAAAGGGTGCCGTTGTTGCGGAGAGGAGCGAAGACCACGAACTGTTCTCCAGATATATGACAGCGGTTTATGAGGCTCTAGAGATTCGCTGAATGCTTTCCAGCGTTCGCTCTCCAGCTTGTAAATGCGTCGTTGAATCTTTTTCTGGAGCCGCCTTGCTTCCCTCAGATTGTAAATTGATCTTGTGCGTCTGTATCGTCGTTTAGCACACATTCGTATAACTCGTAATCTTTCCAGTTCGATGCCAAACTGGGTTATTTTATACGAAAATGGTAATTTACATTTGGATGCTTGCATCGCTTCCGCTATTGTATTTTCCAGGCTGCAGGCGAGGCCTTCTTGGCAAGCGTCCTCAACACGCGAGGTAAACATCGACCAGTCAGTGCCAATTACAACACCGGAAGAGTAATTTTTTATGATACCATCCATCGTCACGTAGGTGGGTATGTGATCACTCCCATGAGTCTCAATATCGCAAAACCATTCAACTTGGTGAGAGAAGCACCGTGACACCAATGTCAGGTCATGGCAACTGCCATACGTGAGACCCCGCAGATATTTGGGGGTACCATCGTTCATGATGGAAAGGTCGTAATCGCAAGCGAATGTAACAATGTTCTGGCCCCTGGCATTCATCATAGTGCTCCCCCAAAGCATGTGATGGGCGTTGAAGTCACCGTTGATGATCCAAGGCTAATCGGTCCTCATTAGGATGTCTTTTAATCTGTCGCAGTCAAATCGCGATGATGGAGATATATATCCACCAATAAGCGTGAACGAAACTGCATTCTTCTTTACACGAAGATACACGTACTGATTGTTGTCATTTGAACTTATTGGGTGCGAAAAATAAGTCAAGTCTGTGCGAATGTAAACAATTACTTTGCTTCGTTCCTCGCAAGTGGCTGAACAAAAAGCTTCATAACCGGACAATCTATAAAGCGTTGATACGTTTGGTTCACTTATGACAAGTATAGGGATTTGATTGGCCCGAACAAATTGGCGAAAGTCCGAGAAACGGGACCTCATGCCTCTGGCATTCCACTGAAAAATCGACGCACGTTTAACTTCAGTGCGGAAGATGAGATTTTGTTGAGCCATTGTGCTTATACGACGTTAGCAAGAACTGGATTCAGTGCATTCAGTTTCAGTATTTGCAGTGCACTTTTAGCAGACGGAGATTTTATGCTGCTCAGTAGCGTGCGAATCGTGGCAATTATTGATTGCATGATTGCAGTCACTTGCCTGTCTTGGTTGGAAAGATCTCGAACCGGTATCGCGGACTGGCCGTCATGAAACTCCTTCGGTTCGCTTGATGCTGCTTTCCTTTGAAGTGCAGGCCACTCTGTCGCAGTTAGGGTATGCTCACTGGCTTTGTCCTTTACAGCCTTTCCCACGGCATGTGGTCTGGGCGGCAAAGGAGGTGGTACTGATGAGGGATCTGGCAAACGTGTCGAGGAGGTAGCGGGCGTCCTTGAAGACCGACGTCGACGTGAACGACGCCTTCTGACTTTAGTTGCGGCTTCTCGATGAGATGAGTGATCGCGCACCATCTCCTTCAAGATGGCAATTTCCTTCTGAATCCGCGGGCAATCCTTCGATGTGGCTTCATGAGATCCATTGCAATTAGAGCATTTCTTGACAGTTTCGACGCACTTATCCGCTTCATGGGGCTCGGCGCAGCGGTGGCATACCACCGAATTCTCGCAGACGCTGCTCACATGTCCACGTTTCATGCATTTACGCCACTGGAGAGGCTTTGGAATGAAAGGCCGCAGAGCATGTCTGAAGTACCCTACCTTCACATGAGAGGGGAGTGATGTGCTCTTAAACTCAATCTTCACACAACGAGACTTGACTAGCCGGGTGACATCAACAATTGGAGTATCAGTTGTTGACTTGACAAGAAATTGTAAGTCATTATTGGAAATAGCCACATCTATGTCGTAGATCATGCCGGTTACTACATCACATCCCAAGGGAACATGAGAGCGCACCTGGTTGCCGTCCAAGTCAGTTACACTGTGCAGAACGCCCAACGCACTTGCGCGCAAAACGTCCACAGCCAGTATATTCTTTCTGGTGTTCACTCTTATGTCCGTGATCTCATTTGGCACGAGCGTTTCCAGAGACCTCGACATAGACTGTCTGTTAAGGCGTTTCATGCTGACGGTAGGAAGTGCAGGCAGAAACAGGATGGTATAAGTGTTTGATTGTGGCGCTTCACTTGTTTGAATAGTTGAGGATGAGGATGTCCTCATGTTCCTCCTTTTCGCTTTGCGGCTCAGCATAGGTTGGAAACCGTCATCTGAAAAGTCCTCACTGCTGAGATAGTAAGTATGAGTATCTTCACTGTCGCTGTCACTCGCTTGTCCCATCCGCTTCCTGGAGGCGGCCGCCGCTGACGCCGCTGGTGCTGGCAGGCGCCCGGGGTGGTCTACATCTATCCCCTCCAAGGGAGCAGCGAAAACTGATCAACAGACTTAAATTACAACTGAAATGCGCCGGAGTTAGCAGAAGTACCTCCTATTCAAAACACACTTCTTCGTCTTCCCCTCGCTTTGCTGCCCAAGTGAACGGAAAACTCTGCCATGAAAAAATTGGTCTGAGACCTAATTTACTGCCACGTGACACCATCGCCTTTCCCTTTAATTTTGGCTGTACTAGTTCAAACTACGTTGCGAAATCAACATGGTGGCAAAAGCATGAATGGTGGCTCGCGTCGAGGCAATTGCAAACTACCCATGTATGACGACAAAGCTTACGACTTTGACAAGGATGCATTCATCAAGAGTTTGGTTTGGATTGCTAACACCAAGAACTAAAATAAGGGGCAGCAGTAGAGAATCAGCTTGACCTGATGTGCCTCGCTTTCACATAGCAAGCTCAATTCACGGTTTCAAGTGTCCTTTGTGTCTTTTCATTTTTCCTATCTCTCAAAGCGATCTGTGAAAAGAAGCAAACTTTATTGTCAGTGATTTGCCAGCTTAAAAAGAACGTGCTATGACTTTTAATGCTCGGAAAATTGATAAAATGCAATGAATTCTCAAAGTGGCAAGCACAGTGGCATGTATGAGGGGCAGAATGAAAATGAATGTTTTCTGTGTGTGGTGACGTAGTTTTTGGGTTGCGCTGGCTTTTTTTTTTCGCTATGCTTTCCAATAGAAGAGAAAATTAAGTTAGTTGGTTTTTCAAGCTTGAGATAAAAAAAACAGTGCAGAAAAGTTTCCCCAACTTTGAATGATGCAGGACCGATTTTTTCGTGTCGACTTTGTAACGTGCTTTCTCGGCCAATTAAGTGCAGCAAAATGAGCGAATTTTCGGTGAGCTTTAGCGTTTTCATGCCATTTAAGGGCAATTGAGAATGAGCCTTCAGCGCAAGCAGCACGAGTGAAGAAATTGTGGCATGGTTTTATCCCTTTCAGCAGCTTTCTTGACAGACAGTGAAGGCAGGAAAGTTCAATAGGACACCAAGTTCTTGGTCATCTTCATGATCAGCTTGTAACTTGTTATGGTTAATAAGAATTAGGGATGACACGAATGTTTTGCGTGCGCCCTGGAAATTCATATGAACAAGATTCTACTGTATGGGAGAATAATAATACCTTCAAATAACATGTCCGTGGTGCTCCACCAGATGAGCTTCACTGGTAACAAGTTAGCAAAGCATCAGATGCGTTATTCGAGGTTCATAGGTTGTCCCGCCTTTGGCTAGTTATCTTTCTGTCTATATTTTACTTCACATTTACATAACTTATACTACCAATTATATCCTATATACTTTTCTTGCCATCACTGTTTCTTGGCATCAATGGGAATTTTTTTTAGTTCTGACTTCCCCTTCACATTGATTTTATTTGTAAATAATTTTCTTTTTTGCCGCATTTAAGTAGGATGTTCATTGTTGAGTACAACGATCTATACAAAAAATCAAATCTTTTGAAAAAGTATTCTTCGAAGTAATAATTCCCCCTTCCTCAGCTAGCTTCTACACTAGCTAAAGTGGGAAGCTACTTTAGGCCCCTTGATGACTTCAGTGTGCAGTGGCAGCGTGAACGAAGAGCTATTGTCCGGTGAGGTGACGCTTTATTGCAGTACTCGGGCATCTGCCTGGGTACAAGCCCGATTCGCCGCTCTAATTTCACATCCAGACACCCTCTTTTTAACCCTTGGCCAAACAACACGCAAAGGGATGGTTCTCTGTGCAACGCATGTCGTCACACTCTCTTTCATGCTAGCATGTGTATCGGCTGAACTTCGCTGGTTGCCTTTCCTAGGCTTGAGTTCCGTCAGCTCGCACACTAAACGTCGTTTCGTAGAAGCCGCCATAAATACGGTGAGAAAATTGTCAAGCCTTGTGCGCTGACATTGTGTGCATGTGATAGCGAGGCACCCCTCCGTCCCAAGAACCACTCGGTAATGATGTACAGGGGGGGGGGGGGGGGACGAGCTTGCTTGCATGCTCGGACAGCTGTATTTTCACCAAAGGTAAATATACGCACTGCAACTATGTCTCGGTCGGCCTTGCGGCCAAAAAGCTACTTCTGTGGGCTTACGGCACATGTGAATGCTGAACAATCGATTTGAAACCTAAACGACTGCGCGTCGCTTGGTTCTTGCGAGACATGCTTTCTGTTCGTATCTCCCCTTTGTCCCCAACGGGGGCCGGCTTTGATCGCTCTTTCCATCAAGTGTGTGAACGACGTCCGTCGCCCTTGTTTCCCCAGCGCGGGTCTTCGAAGTCCTCCTTTACGGAACCAACCTGTCAAAAAGGTGGAACGGGAGCTCGCTATGAGCTTTTCAGCAGCCACTGTGCGCCTGAACCAACACACTGCTCTGCATACCTCATATGAACTGCGTTTCCCGTTTTAAAGTGCTCTTGTTTAAATGATTGTTATTTTACTTATCAGATGTATTCCTTTTATATCTTCGAGATGAGTCCGTTACTTTGGGCCTGGCAGACCACGTATTTTGGTATGTGGAGGAACTTGTCAGAGGTTAATCTGATCGGAAACATAACATGTCCCATCCAAAGGCTTAACTTTCTTAACGGCTTGAAAAACATAGACATAAAGAAAAAACATGTAAAAAAGACTGCGCTCAAGGTGTTCTGAAGGTATTCGTATTTTTGTCTTCTTCTCGTGCAGTTAAAAAAATTTAGTAATAAAGCAGCTATTACCAAACAGCAAAGAAAAGTATTTTTTTTGTATTAGCTGAGCCAAGATTCGGTAAAATATTCTCGATGGACAAGCAGAGTTAAATGATCCCTGAAATGTATTTTCTTTAAAATTGTTTGAAGCGCTTAGGATGCTACATCATCGGATCATTTGTACCAAAATTTAAGTGAACCTTCCTTATCAAAGAGTCTACAAGTAGTGCACTCTCAACCTTTTTAGCACTACCTTATAACCTGTTGGCTGACAAGTTGGGTTTAGTTGTCATATCTAACCTCTGTGTTGCACAACCATGGCCAAGTGCACTACTGAGTTCTAGGTTGCAAAAACTCTGGTTGATACCTCCTTGTATTTTTTTTTGGTAAGCCAACATTCTTTATTAGCCGCAAGGACCTTCACTGGAGAGGCTAGCATTGCGATTGTTTTAATTTCGCAGATAGGGTGCTTCTGCTCACCCTGCTGTGTAGCTGCTCTGGAGCGTGACGTTCGGGTGTAAATGTGGTCCACGGCATTGCGTTCTCGATATACGAAGTTCAATTTGGACAGCTAGAGAGAGTACTTTTGTATAAGCTTGCTAGGTTGTGTGCAAGCAGCTTCTGACAGAACTATAACGTTGAGGGTTTGTGCTGCAAAACTACGATATAATTTAGGGACGCCGTAGCGGAGAGCTTAGCAAATTTTAATCGTTTGGTGTTGCCTAACGTGCACTGACATCACACAGTACATGAGCCTCGAGCATTTCGCCTCCATCAAAACTTGACTGCGTGGCCAGGATTAACCCTGCAAACTTCGGATCAGCATCCGCGTACTATAACAGCTGCACCACCGCGGTGGACAGCAAGCAGCTTCAATTTGCTGGTGTACTGTTTGATGCCTCAATGCCAGACATATGCAACAGAGCAAGCTGTAAGGTTTCATCATTATTCCGAATGCAAAGATGTTTGACTGCAGGCTAGTAATGCCAAAAATGGAAAAAGACTTCAACGCAAACTCGCGGATCTGCAGAAAGTACTTTCGTGACGAGGGTTTTCTGTATGTTGCTACAGCTTAGATGTTCTGTAGCAGCTGACGTATGTTCACAAACGCTAATTGATTATACAGAAGAGCACCTATGTCTTGAATATTTCTCGTGGCGAGGTCTGCACAAAACAAACAAGGTCTGCACGAAACAAACATATTTGTCATGCTTACAATCTAATTGAAGGTGCTGAACATGAACATTGATAAGCTGTCTACAAGTGTGAGCCAAGGCGAAAAGTAAACTTCCTAGGGAAAAAGAAAAAAAGGTCGAAACTGTAACAATCATCACTCTGATCAGATCACAATGACGATGAGCACTGGAGGGGAAATTGCCTCCTTGTTTTGAAAACTCGACCACCATTTTCTAATCATATTTGGCGATTCACACCACTCACCTATTCTACATGTTCGTTGACACTCCATTTGCACTGCACTGCTCGACGGGTATTGCTGTTGAGTGGCACGTTTCTTTCGTTGGTGCAAGTCTACTCGCTCATTTCATACAAAGTCTGAGAATGAAGTATGTAATGATGTATGAGCAGCTTAATTCCATGACACCACTTCCATAATCCTGAATGGTGTCCGCTGCAGCAGCTTTAGGTGACGATCGTACACAGTAAAAATTTTTACATTCAGAAGGGTGTAAATGAGCTTGTCGCATGAACGACACCCTAAGGGTGTTAATTTAGCATCTTCCAAAAGGGTGCTTTTCCATGCACCCTTAAAATACGGTGTACATGTAAAAAAAACTGTAGGGTGTTACAAAAACAACCTTAAGGAAGGGTGCCTTCCCTGTCCTTCACTTTTTTATCACCCTCTGAGGAGGGTGCGAGAAGGGTGCACAAGGGTGTTAAGTGCCCATGGCAGGGGTGCCAGTATTCTTTTAGACTGCACTAATAGATATCAGCATGCACTGATTACACACTACTTGAAGAAAGTGGTCCTGATTATCAATGGTGCGCCACATGTCGAGCTCCATTCATTGCGTCTGGGCAAAAATATAAAAAGGTATACAATCATGTGTGAACTTCTGCTGAATCTATATATACTTCACAGTATATGCATTATGCGCGTAACAGAAAACTAAGCCTTGCTGCCCTTGCATATTGCATTTATTTAATAGGGAAATAAAACTTATATACTTTTCATCTGCCACACAACTTTGTCACCAGATGTATAACATGTTCACGTATCAGTACACTACACAGGAAACACCTCAAATGTTTATTATATTTTTTCAGTTTCACTTTATTGACAATTCTTTGAAACATACAATTACACTGGTTTCAATTTAGTACACTGCTTCATGTACATAGAGACTACAAATGAAATACATGCTAATATATCCCTATAATTCTTTCAAGTATCTACAATCCAAGTGGTTTCCAGTTTAATACTCCTTCATGTACACAATCGTTTCATAGGAATGAAATACAGGCAAATATATACTTATAATTCTTTCAAATATATACAATCACCATAATTTCACTATATACGCCTTCATGTACACAATCGTTCCCAATAAGTGATGCACACGAAAATATATAGTGGTAGTGTTTTCAAATGTATACAATCACAGTGGTTTAAGCTTTTTATTCCTGGATGTATAACAATTGCTTATGAGAAATGATGTACATGCAAACATATATGGATTTTCGCACATATAACTTCAGCGAATACTTAAAAAACCAATACAATAATCAGAAACAAAATAAGCTAAAAACGAACACAAAACAGAGTCAGGACACACAAAAAACAAAAGAGGTAATGAAAAGTATGGCTAATGACACAGCTTGGTCATTTCATGCAAAATGTTCCAGCCATTTTGGCAACCATCTCAAACGTATTCGAAAAACTCGGGCTGCATTGAAAATGGTCCACTTCTGGAACATTTAGGAGAAGAAAAATATCTGGTCACTTGGCTGCCTTCTGAACTTTCTGGAATGCCGTCTAGGTGTTGTATGTGAAAAATTTTATTTTAAAAGCACCACTCCTTCTTTCCATACGAAACTCGGTCTACGTGTTACGTAACAAAATTTTAATTTGGGCGAGTTGGTTCATTGTGGTTGTGTGCTAGTCACAGCGCGACAACTTCAGGAAGAGACAGAAAGGACAGGAAAGAGCACCGACTGTCAACTGAATTTAATGAATGTGCTACGAGCGCTTTTATAAGGAGTACAAGAACAGTGCTCATGCGCAACGACACGTGTGACCACTACAAAATAATCCTAAATGAGAAAAGAATACTCCCTCTCGGAAAGAATAAGTGAACGTGTAGTGATGCACTGATCACTGGTCTTCCTCATAAAAAATACTTCTACAAACTTTAAATTGGCATTAAGTAAACCTATTCCCGTGAAGAATGGTGCAAGATTGACTATTCCTGTTGCTGTTTAGTACACACACTTTTGGAAGCTTGCAAGGGGTGGAAAACAACACGTTAATATCATATCTGCCGGCTATTTTTTTAAATTGTGAGACACGTGATGTGGTATAACATGCAAAGGTTTTGGTCATTGTTTTTTTGTTGGTCCTGTCTTCTTTAACTTTACTTTCAGCAAGAGGGTTTCGCAAACGGGTGTGATAATTATGTAGGGATATCCAGCATCTTTTAGCCTTTTAATCTGGTTTTTAAGCCGGACCTCACCCTTGTGCTAACATGACTTCTGAAGGGTGGCCTGAATACATGTGGTGTCAATTCCTTTTTTTACTAATTTTGAATGCCCACTATTGAAAGGCAGAACATTCTTAGCACTCCTGGGCTGATAGCACCAGCCAATACCCCAACAGCATCATCACACTCGTTTGCGAAACCCTCCTGCAGAAAGTAAAGTTAAAGGAAACAGGACCAAAAGAAAAACAGAATGACTAGTGACCTTTGCATGTTACACGGTACTACGTACATAAGGTGTCTCACAATTTTAAGAAAAGAGCCAGCAGATATGACATTGTTGTTTTCCACTCCTTTCAAGCTTTCAAAAGTGCATGTACTTAGAGCAACAGGAATAGTCAATCTTGCACCATTCGTCACTAGAATAGGTTTACTGAATGCCAATTGAATCTGTATGAGATACCGCTAACATGTTGAAAGGTAAACATAGGACAAACTGGGCAATGCTTCAATGATCAAGCAAGACAGCATGCTTTAAATGTTAAGAAGTGCTACAGTAGTCTCATGGCCGGCCACCGTAAAGAATGTAAGTGCAGTCCTAGGTTTCATAAAACACGGTTTCTGAAAAAAAAGCAAGCAGAAAAAATGAGAGATTTTAGAACTTTTTTCAGGAAGGCCAAGGATCAATGCATCAGTACACATTCACTTATCTTTTCTGAAAAAGAGTATTCTTTTCTTGGCTAAAATTATTTTGTCATGTATGTTGTTGCAGATTAGCCCTGTTCTTGTGCTCAGTATCAAAACGCTCGTAGCACCTTCAGTTGACAGCGCTCTTTTCTGTCCTTTTTGCGATAAGATTTTTATTATACAAAGAATTTCATTTTCTAACAATTTAGGTATAATGATGAGTTTTCATTGTATCACAACATGGAGCAAATTGCATCTCAATACAGACAAAAATCACAATTTTGTGAAATTTGTGATATTTTCTCGTATATTTTAGCAGCTTGAGAGGTCTAAAAATATTTTTTTCTCAAAATATACTTTTTATGGAGTAAGTATTCACTGCTCAGATATTCATACAAAGTGCAATATTGCAATAAAAATGCAAACTTAACACAATTTGGCTTGTTTCTTGGAAGCGATTGTGGCAAAAAAATTGAACTAATAATATTGAGCTTCAAACACCTTACACAAGCACATTTATTTAACATGTAGACTGAATTTGCTTTAGAAAAAATAAGCGATAGTTTTAAAACCAAATTTTCCTCAAACAGCCCGCCGACGACATTATGCCAGGAAGTTTTAAGCCAGCCACATCAACAACACTTCTTTCTCGCTAAAATATTCTAGCAGTTCACTGTTTTCATCGCAGTAAGTCAGCACATTTTTTTTTCAAATACATTTCATATGGTCGCCAAAGTGGCTGGGACGTTTGGCATGGATGGTTCAGCTATATTTAAGCAAAATAACGTACACAAATAACAATATTTGTTCATCTACCATGACATCACCAAAAAAAGTTGTTCAGACATTGTGACACTAAAATTTTCAGCATCGTACTGCCTGAACAACTTCTTTGATAAACTCAAAACTCACGCCGAGAAAAAGCCGCTGTATCACGGTGGTTGTTTAGGCTTTGCGACTGTAGACAATGTTCAAAATAAAAAAAATCAACTCATCAGTGCTGTCACGCCTTCTTTGTCATTACTGACACGGAAGATTTTTCGGTCATCCACGTGGAGGTTCAGGAACTACGCTTGCTCTAGGCTGCGGCCGGGGTAGACTACGCAGGGCGTCAGCGGCACCTTCTCGTCCGGTAATAAGAGCAAATATGACTTCTCATAAAATGATGTTCGTGCTGTTCCGGCAGCACCATATATGAAGAATGTGTAGTGTGTATCCTTTGAAATGGCGTGTAATTGACATTACACTAAACTCGAAGCATACAACCCATACATTCCAAATATTTCATATGATAAAGATGAGATAGTTTTCCAGCATACAGTAAATTCCCGAATTGTGGTGAACTATAAGACTACAGCTCAAAAATGGCACTTACGAAAGCCTGAACTCACCTAAGAATCAAATTCCTTATAGGGTAGTGAGCCAGTGTGAAAAACAATTCTTAAAGTACAACGTTCAGAACATGTAGCCTTGATCAAAACGCACAAGAAACTTACCTCTTCATGTACAAACAGTGAAGGCATCTCTGCTTTCTCTTCTACATGAGAACAAATGATCTTGGGCATTGCAGTAACGAAGAGGTCTGCAAAAAAAGTAAAAGATTTACTGACTTTAATCACGCCTCTAACAATTTGAGGAATTGTCACAATTCAGCAATCAGTGCAATTCTGACTGCCTTTATAAGGGCATCAAAAATGAACGATTTTCTTGTTCTTTTTACCCTCACAAGAAGCTCCGTCCATGGCATCTAATGCAAATTGGACGCTGTGCTTCCTACTTGCCTACTTTCTAGACGTAGGGCTGTGAACATGTATTTTGTGCACCAACTCTAGCACAGAATTTCGTCATCTATAATTCAATCATCTTAACTCATTGTAATATGATAAAAGATGTATTAGCTCGTCCAGTTTTCAAAGAGTTGCGGGTCTGCAATAGGCACTGCCTAGCACGTATGAAAGTATTTCTTTTTTAAAAAATTTCTTCAAAGCTTGCTTTCAGAAAAAGCACCTGGAATATTTCGACAACCAAGCCCATCCTCTGATGACAAACAGGTGCACGCTATTAGCGATTATTGTCCACGGGATTTGCAAACGTAACCGTCCTAAATACTCAGTTAAACACAATCAAGCAAGTAGGAGCGCTCGAACGACACCAACGCGCGTGGACGCCGTCTACGTTGCAGCAGCCATGGCTTATGCTGGAGCTACCGCACATATTCACAGTCACGTATACCCTCTCGATTCTGTTATAACGCCGAACGTTATCACAGATGAAAGCAAAGCACAAAAACAGCAAACAGAAACGAGGGAAAACAACGCACGGCGATGGCCACAACAGCGCGCCTTTGGAAGTCTACTAGATCTTTTCCTGTTGCTGGTGACACGTGTCCTAAATATTTTAAAATACCGACGCGCACGTGCTGGGAGCCACGCGGCATATCAGCACCTCAAACTATACCGTCTTTAAGCAAAAAAAAGCCATTTCGTACAGTGTGCCTCCGTACATGAATTTTTCTTTTTCTTTCTTTTTTTACGCTTACACCCACAGAAGTACGTTGCACATTGGAGTATTAATAGAAATGTTATTACGATGTAGGCTAAAGCGCATCTTGAAACAATATCAGTCATTTTGAGAAGTGTAGAGGCAATGTGGGATCAGCAACTAATCGCGCCCTTGTTAAGTGATCACATCACTCACTGTATGAGTGATGCAGGCACCTACACAACATCGCGCATAGCAGTGTGAACTCGTTAAGTCACATGTTTAATCGGGCATCTGCAACAGGCCGGCAAACGCATGCTGTTGTAAATGGCTGGCAGCCTACTTCGGCAGAGCTGCTGCAGGCACCCAGCTAGCGCTATGATTACTACCTACGAAAACAGTACACTCACCGTTAACAGGCCCACGTTGTCCGTGTCCGCCGCTCCATGAATATTCCTTAATCTGAGCGTCACTTCGAACAAGGTGTCATGCGTGACCATCATTGAAGATGCGCCTGTTCGCTATAATTCACACAGCGACCAAGACCCCAAACCAAACAAACGCATCTGAAAGACGGATGAGACAGAGAAAGCAACGTTGAGAGAGAGAAGGAGGAGGCACTGGCGGCGGCGCGCAGCTGTCGACGCAGGTGTTAGGTGACGCAACTATTCGCTTATCTACACCGCCACTGCGGGGGCAAGGCTGGCCGGTGTGAACGGGATGAGCGGGAAACCCGCCAAGAAGGCGCCGAAAGGCAAACGGGGTAATACGGCGGGCGGCGGTTCGACATGGAAGGCAATATAATTGCGCTGCAAGAATGACTCCTTGTAAATGGCAACTCTTCTTCCAACCAGCCGCACAGCGGCGCAGGTTATTTACCAGCCTCGGGTTCTTTTATTATTTTGACGGAATGCGACTGCAGTGGGCAAAAAATAGTGAAGCAAGACTTGCGGAAAAAAAGTGCACCCTGGAATGGCAAGAAACAATAAATATTTGGTCCTCGGTGGCATTAGCTACAAAGCATCGGTACACCTTTTTTCATAGGAATTTCTTTTCGCATTGTCCGTGTCTGGCGATGCCGCGTATGATGCCACAAACACTGAATGCGTAGTCTAAGCTGGAACATATTAATCCACAGTCGCGGATGTTTAGAAGGCTTGTCACGCACCACAAAACGTGCCGAGGTTGTTATAACAAACTTTTTGCTGATCACATGATCAGCACATAATTCCATATGGTTGCCCAATGAGCTAGCTAAGCACCCGTAGCAAAGGCAGGGTACATTCTTGTTAAATGTTGTTAATATTATGAGGAAGAGCTTTTTTTCGAGGCGAGCTCGAGCAGGCACACACTGATGATGATATCTACAGATGATGAAATTATACAAATGATGATGACACGTCCAATTGACAAAGAAGAGTCGGTGACTGTGCTCACAATATAAACGATGGTTGTGCATAAGTGCAGTGACAGCTTTCCGTGTGAATTGGTCATAACCCACGTTGTTGAGCGTAGAAGCGCCTCAGCGTACCTAATCACCTACCACAGCAAGTTCGTAAGCAACGATGAGGTACGAGAATGTGCAGCTGTTTTCCTTGTACTGAATGGTCTGTGTACAGTGCATTGCCCACCGCCATTCCTTAAGCCACCACCCGTATAGACTCCCAGTCTGAACAGGTGTGGGACCTTAAACACTAAGAAGCAGTGCCCTCCCCCCCGCACACACACACACACACATGAAATTCTAGGGCGCATGGGCTGATACACACGCATACTTATTCACAGGCGCACACACACGTATACACACATACGGCCACGCACACACGTGACCGTAAATGCACGCATGCATGGACGTACACATGTGCACAGGCACGCTTCACACAAGCATGGACTCGCACATACACGCGCACGCACACATGCACGGGTGTACACACAATCGTGCTTACACACGAACACATGCGCAGGCTCACTCACACACACCCATACTCGGGCGAACATTATGTTCGTGTATATATACCATAGCAAATATGTAGCTTATAATCAACGCTAAGGAAAGCTTTCGTAACATGGATTGCAGTTAATTGCCATTATAGATGAAACGCGATTTGCTTCTGCTGGTATTCTTCTGTATTCGGAGAGCACCTTCACACATTCTCAGCCAGTTAGGCCGTCATTTAACGCAAGGTTCTCATATTCGTGCAGTAGCTACGCTACTCGGCCACCAATCCGAAGGTCGTGGGTTCGATGCCGGCCGTGGCAGTCGAATTAAGACAGAGGCAAAAAGGTTGAAGCCTGTGCACTGTGCGATATCAGTGCTCATTAAAGAACACAAAATGGTCAAAATCTCTAGAGCTTTCCACAACGACGACTCTCGTAATCATATAGAGGTTTTTGAGACGTAAAATCCCAAATATTATAATTGTGGGTTGTTCTTATGCTGCATATTCCATCTGATGAATCCTCACCTAAACCCTTCTCAGGCACAAAAGCACCCTTAGAGCCTATTTTAGGTTGCTATCGATGCAAGCACCCAAACAAAGAGGTGCTTTTTTCTCAATCGACCATTTATGGGTGTGAAAAAGTATTGTGGAGGGTGCTTTCTCGTAAAAGCACCCTTTTTAGACCCTTTTGGGTGTAAAAATTTTTACTGTGTAGCATGCTACACATGGGTACCACGGTGGGTGCCTACTCGCGGTTTGTGTACCTGGTCATACCCCTTCTGAAGAAATTAGCTTCATAGAATTGTGCGAGAACGCACCGTGCCCACAGCGAAAATGCGTGGGGACAATACCTGCCAGCTCTTCCGATTTTCTTGTAAAATGTACCAATTTGACCGCCCTTTTATTTTACTAATTTTGCCTGCAATTTTAGAAAAAAATATTTTGTTTTTGAGAAGAAATAAAAATAAATTAGTAAAATAGCATGATCTTTGTGATTTTCTAGAGCTCATTGCGGTAGCTATTCGCCGAGGCCACAAAAACGGCGTTGTGCTGTATTCTGTTACCGGGAGGGAACAATATGTACTGGTGTTGTCATCGCATACCTGGCAATTAGGTCTCCCACATTGTCTGGGAGACTGCCGTATTTCAATCATTTCTTCTGTTTGTACGATGCCATGGAAACCTCCCGGAAATGGAAACTTGTGTGCGAGATCTGGCCGCATTGACAAAAATGCAGGTCAGTTCGTTCCACGTTTTTTACGAGCCCACTGCATTTTGTTATAAACGAGGTTGAGAGGCGTTCATCTAAACGTGGAGTGTCTCAGTGATGCGAAACCGCATCAGATACGAGTTCGTGAAATTCCCAGGCAAATGAATGTTTCCATCGGCCGAAATCCTAATGTTTCGAACACTTTCCTAATTGCAACGTCTGATATGAACTTTAGTACCGAAACCGTCGAACGAAGGCTGATCAACAGCAGAACCCTCGAAGCATCGGAAGTAAGCGTGTGACCACCACACCAACTGTTTTCTACGGTGCATGTGGTTGTCGTTGCCACAACCGCTATGGACGAAACCACGGTCGTTCTACACGATCAAGTATGGCGACGACGTTACTAACAGAATTCCGAAAGTGCGCGCAAACGCCCAACGCTCGACCAGTCAAATCAACGCAGCTTTCGGCAAACTTTATGGACAAAACCGCGGCTGTTGTGGTCATAGATAGCATAAAACGACTTAGTTTTGAAAGCATGCGGATTGCAAACAAAACTACCATTTTCCGCAACCGCTGCGCACAAAACCGTGGTTGTGGTGATGCAGTAGCAGTGTACGAGCTCTGAGGAGATGTGGCTGATGCAGCAGTAGAATAACGGTGGTAAAGAGGTAAAAAAGGCTAGAGGCGTTTCGTGGTCCTGTCCAAAGAATCTAGTAGCGAGAAAAGCCAAAGCTTTGACCTGCGCTTTCGCAGCAGCCAGCTTTTCCATCCCGTTCGTTCATGTGTGAAGACTTACACGAGTTGTTTCGATGGAAATCGATTTTTTGCTAGTTGTTTGATGACACAAAATTTTAGGAGAATATGCGCTCCTTTTGAGACTCTCACCTTAGTGGAAAACCCTACCCTCATATGGTCAGCCACTCCAAGCCATTGTGAGAACGCAACGCCGATGTTGGCGCTTGCGCTTCGAACCCCCCCTTCCCCCTTCGTCCTGTTTTTGGGGATGTTATATTTCTTTTGGTACCAAAAGTGGTCGAATTAATTTAGCATGTCGATTTGACTTATGGCAGAAAAACACGATTATGCTTGTCACTAACGGCAAATTCATCTCAGCTACAAATTGAAAAAAGTTGGTAGACCCTCCTGTGCCCTTCCTTCCCCGTTCAGGGGCGCTAAGATTTCTCTTTTGCCAGGTTGGCAATTATGGGGAACTAAAGTGCAGCAAATTGGTAGCTCTAGTAGATCACATACCCTGGCGTCATATGATTGATGTCAAGATGCAGGTAGTGCCATGCTATGTTCTCGAGGCCAATGTGCCACAAATGCAGCGAAAAAATAAAGCTCTCTGACAAACTTCATTTTCAGGAATGAAAATCGAAATTGTAGTAGTAGCCTTTAGGGTTGAAGTGACAGTCATGTGTGACTCGAAATACTGTTTACTTGAGACAACACACCTACAAGTAATGGAGAATTTTAGTTTAGTTTACGCAAGGCTGCATGTCCGCACCGTGCTGCGTATGCTACAGTTTTTGAGGCTGCGCCCTACAGCATTAGTCTACCGTGCGCAACATCGGAGACGTGTACTGCACCTGAACGGCAGCAGGCCTTGAGTGTTGCTGCACGCCATCTCGTGGAGAAGCACAAAGCTGTAAGAACGGATATTCGTCGACAGAACACACAACTCAGGACATGAGACAAAGTGATCCTTTTCCAGAACGAGTAGTGGTTTGGGGTGTTGAAGCTAGGTGAACTATCAGCATGAAAGAAATGAATGGGGAAAACGATCACTTACCATTTATTTACTTATTGCTACAGACATTTTTCAGTATCATTAGAAAATAAAAAACAGGGGTTGCTCAATGCCGAATTCCAAAATGCCCCCATTGGCGCCATCATTTTCACGTGTCATTCTTCATGTCATGATAGCTGCTTTTGCATTGATGAGGGCACCATGTGAGAGAACATTCACTTGAGTGTCAAAAACATGGACGTGCATCCACATGTGCGCTCAACACATGACCAGAAGTAACCTTTACTTTCTAACACTTGGAATGCTTTTGCAGGTGATCATTCAGACATTTTCCGGTTAGACACGCAGCAACCACCACAGTTCAAAGGGATCGGCGCCACAAACACAACCCACAAATCTGTCATGGTGCTTCACGTCAATATTGGGTTCCTGCTTCTTCGTAAATTACGTGTAGTCGTCCAACATTGTGCTCCAGCTTAGCAGCGATCCCTATCCACTACCCCTGTTCACCTATTGGCTTCAGATTACTTAAGTTTAAAATGCACTGAAATTCACATCGAATTCATTCATGACCTTCGTTGTGTTGTCGGTTGCAGCCCTCTTGTCTGTTTGGGTCTTGGCTGTTCGAGATCTGGTGAGAGTCACTGGTAAGGTACGCAACGGTCTTAGCGGTGAAATGCAAGTGCCGAAATCTAGTGTGCACACCCTTTTCATACGCAAATGCACGCATCTCTCTTAAGTTCAGCAAATGGCTCTCATCCTCCCTGTCGCGTGTTGCGTACGCTAGACTGTTGCACACTAAACTACAACTCTGTAAGACAGGCTAGTGAATCTGCGTTACTGAAAAAATGAAAACAACGAACGCAATGGCAAATGTCTGCCATTGACCCAGAGATGTTGGGATAACACGAGCAGTCAAGATAGATATGTGGGGTTTAACGTCCCAAAACCACACGAGCAGTCAATACAAATGCACTCATATTGGAGGATTTTTTGTCATAAACACTGTGCACTCATTGTCCACATCTACTAGGAAGGCATAGTTGTTTTTGAAGTGGTAGTTAGCTGGCAAGGGAGGCTTGAACCAGCCTAAAAGGCTTAGGTAGATGATGCCTCTGCAAGCTTGCCTTTTAAATTTGAAATTTATTTGAAATATAAATACAAGTGATATATTGCATGTGTTGAATACAAATACAGAAGCAGGTCTCAAAGTCACAAGACTGAGTCTTTCCTCGAAATAACATAATTTTTTAAATACAATAGTCTTTCTTGGGGACCTTCGATGTAAAAATTTGGGTCTACCTGTCTGTCTGTCTGTCTGTCTGTCTGTCTGTCTGTCTGTCTGTCTGTCTATCTGTCTGTCTGTCTGTCTGTCTGTCTGTCTGTCTGTCTGTCTGTCCAATTGTCAGTTTGTCCACCATTGACGGAATTGTCAACGCTAAACGGCGTTAGGCAATATTCCAAATAGTTGACCCTAACCGCAGCGCTCACAATGTCGCTCAAGATTCAGCATTCATACTTGTGCGATTGTGAATTAAAGAGCATTTATTGTGCACATTTGAGGCACTATAACAACGCGTATACATCATGCATGTGCATCTTTTACTAGAAAAGGCATACATAAACTATACTAAGAACCATAGCGTTTATCACGCTGCGCTGACCAATGCTTGCACAAAAAGGCGAGTGTTTTCAACGCTTTGCTAAGACAACACGGTGGCGGCACCTATCTGACGCCTTGCGTCCTACACCTTATCACCTCCGAGACGGGCGCACCCGCTTTGTTTTTTAAGATAACTGCCAGATGGCGCTCATGTCTCACGTGTGACGTTACTTGATGCGCTCGTTCGCCTCTGCTGCACGCTTGAAGCACCCTAATAAAGCGCCTACAGAATACCAATTACCAGTTTCCTTGCACAGAACATCAAATAAATGTTTTGTTCACTCTTTCCACACGCAGGACTATCGTCTTTCGACGACTTTTGTAGATTAACATGCAGATACGGGGCCAATTTTTTTAAATGTCTATCCTTCGGATTCTATAATGTTTTTGGAATTTATTTGTAGTTTTTATTAGTAGTGCACATTTAGTTGCACGTACGTGTGCCGATGTATGTTTTCCTAAACATTGTAGTGGGATGTTGGCGCTTTTATCTGTCTCCTCACTTAATAATTAACATAAGTTTTTACGCTGAAATGACTTGTGCAGTGATGCACCAACTCGCCCAGACCCTGATGATTCCGATAATCTGGAAAATTTACTTTTGGCTGATTTCATGTGTATAGAAGATTGACAAAGCAGTTTCAAGGCACCTTTCATACACACAATTTATATAGGAAAATCTTTGTTGTCTACTCCACATGGGCTGCTATAGTGCTTGTTTTTTCTTGTGGGATGTTCAATGAAATCCTATCTTTTTTAGATGGGAGTTGCCCAACTAGCTGCACGCCCAGTCCCCAAAAACACAACCTATTCGAAGTGGTGAATGGCAATGTAAGCTTCATTTGAATATTTGAAGTTGTGCTTATTGTGCTTTTGTGCTTATTAAATAAGCCTTTTTGTGTTACATGCTTGCAGGTGCACCTTGGACAAAGAATGTTCATTCCGGAAAGCAAGCCTAATTTTATAATAAATTCCAGCCACGAAATGAAAGTGGCCAGAGACATTGCCAGATTCTTCTGGAGCACGCCAGAACTGAAAGAAAGGTGCTTAAGTGGACATCCCAATAGGAGGGCACCTGACAGTATGCCAAAAAAGCAGGCAACACCAGCAAAAGTTGTGGCTATAATGAGCAAGTCAATGTGCACATTGATATATGTTGCTTGAATATATTTTTGTGATTTTAGGTGCTTCACCATAGCAGCTTACATTTTTCAGACACTGTGGAGAAGGTCGTTGCAGAGAGTGCAAGTGACGTGGCTGAGACCAAGATGCGGGGCAACGCGAGGAAAGGACTGCGGGACATATTCGCCGAAATGGCCAGACTGGGCCAGCAGTCGAAGTGTCTTTTGTGACCTTGAAGCGGGCAGACCTTGTTTCCTAAAGAAAGGTGTGTGTTCTGTATCAATTCTTCTCATTCTTCACAGTAAAAAAGTGGTTGCCAGCCTTGTACCGTACGTCAGTTGAAATAGTTCTATAGAATAGCAACGTATCATATGCATGGGCTGCACTAGATATCATATCTTGCTGTATAATATTTTGTTTTTCAGATACCACGGAAAACATTGCGACAATTTTAAAACGTACCCAAACTCCTGAAGGTACACTGTTGAGATACACAAGAAAATCACTCAGACATTTATCCGCAGGTCGAGAGAGGGAAAGCGGGATAACTCCAATGCTTTCTGCGAGAGCATGAAGTCTGAATTATTTGAATAAATATTTCTGGTCGGCAATTTTTGTCATTTTTCATTCAAAAGAGCGGGCGCCAGCCACCTTCCTTCGCTGAAAACTAGCCTCCCAGTGTGCCAGTGTCCCAGTATGCCAGTGTCCCAGTATACCAGTATACCAGCGTCCCACTATATCAGTGTTCCAGTATACCAGTGTCCCAGGGTACCAGTGTGCCAGTGTTACACTGGGTCCATAATAAGGCATGGCACTGGACGCTGGTACGTAGTGGCGTTGGTTTTTACAATAGTGACTTCACGTTCTCCAGCTTCACTACAACCCTTACCTTGTCCTGCCCGACCGTTTGACCATGTTGGTATTGACCTGTATGGACCTCTTCCCATTATACCGGCAGGAAATCGCTGAGTAATCGTCGCCATCGATCACCTTACGCGCTACGCTGAAACAACACTATTCTCTTCTGCGTCAACAAGTGATGTCGGTCGTTTTATATTGCATCGGATCATTTTACGTCATGGTGCACTACGTGGACTCCTGAGTGACCAAGGGCGTGTGTTTTTGTCGGATGCCGTCGAATCGCTTCTCAAGGAATGCCAAGTGATTCATCGCATCACCACTGCGTATCATCTTCAAACCAATGGCATTACAGAATGATTCAACCGTGCATTAGGAGATATGCTGTCAATGTACGTCGCAACCGATTACTCCAACTGGGACAGTATTCTCACTTTTGTAACATACGTGCATAATACTGCTGTCCAGACAATCACTGGTTCATCTCCATATTTTCTGAAATATGGTCGCGAGCCCTCTTGCACGCTAAACACCATACTTCCTTACCGCCCGGATGTTGCTCAGTTGAAGATGGTGTCACAAGCTGCTAAATACGTGGTAGAGTGTCATCAGCTTGCCCGCTCCTTCACAAGTGCTGAACAGCAATGCCAGAAACACCACAGCGATAGACCGACGCCTCCAGCTTCTTATGCATCGGATGACCTTGTCTATCTTCGCATCCCTTCAACCAGCCCTGGTCTTTCAACTAAACTGATGTCCAATTATAATGGCCCTTACCGTGTGGTTAAACGAACATCCTCCGTCAAAACATCGTGGAACCACTTGAGCAGCCACATGATCATCGATGCCGTGGACGTGAGACCATCCACATAGACCACCTAAAACCGTAATACAATTCCTTTATTGTCTTCTGCCCATGAGTCGCCAGGATGCCTATTTTCCGGAGGGGAGGGCAATGTAGTGAAGAAGATGAGTGCTACTCAGAAAGGCAGAGGGTATCACTCAGTCTGTGAAAACAACGTTTGGTTGGCTCAGTGCTCAGGCTAGTTCCGCCATTACCACTTGACTTGCCGTGACCGCTGTTCTGTTATATAAAAGAGTGCCGCTCTAAAGCGCCTCCTTTGGAGATTATATATATATATATATATATATTATATATATATATATATATATATATATATATATATATATATATATATATATATATATATATATATATATATATACAAACGCTCACATAAGAATTCATACAGAAATATACACAGTGTGATTGATCTCACTCTTCTCTTCTGAAACATTTTTGGCTATGTCCCTGGTCTGCTTCCATTGCTTAATGTGTCTCAAGGAAACCCTGTCTAGATGGGAGATCTATAATAAGCTAGACCCGGCATTTCTTCAGGGAGTACCGATTGATATCCTGGAACAGAGGCATCCACCTTTTGATGCTTTTTGGGGAAATAATAGGCTGCAACTGCTTACACGTTACCCCTTCAAACAGCGGCAGATCCCACACTGGCACTCGCTCGAGACAAGTGAACTTTTAAAATACATTTTTTCTGGAGACGAGAATCTAGGGCGAAGTTTCACTGCAGCAAAATAATTAGTACTGTAGATTGCATGCCATAGAAGCTGATAACAACCATCTCAAGGGCACTGAAGTGAAAACACAGGAATATTGATTTTGGCCTGTACATCTCATTAACTAAGCAAATTGTCACATATGATATATTGAAACCGGGTATTCACTGATATAAATGCCCTTCGACAAAATTTTTTCATCAAGATGGAGACAGCAGGTTTTTTTCAATTTAATTTTCCTCCAATTGGGCTTTGTTGGAAAATGCTTGCTTCTTAAAATCTTTTCTTTAGACGGCCTGTAGGGAAGAAATATTTTGCAGAAATATTGCAAAGGCTTTTTTCTGAATGTGATGCCGTTTTGAAGTACCTGCGCAAAATAGTAAATGTTGCCAGTGATCCCCTAAATTCGCAAAAGTTGTTGATTTGGGCCATGTACCTATATAAATTCATTTCAGGGACGTAAAAAAACATGGATATCATTCAAAGAGTTGTGTATCAAAAGTAATTGAAAAACATTTAGTAGCATATTTACAGTTCACGGTCTATAGGCTATGAAATCGAAATATTTCAGTAAGCAAAAACAGGACAGGACAGCATCCAGCTTCAAATACAAGCTTTCCCATAGTGTAAAAAATTGGTGCCCACTATGGCATACAGGTGGTCTTCAGTGCGCATAGCAAAGCTGCAAAAGTGTGTGTTGCCATTCAAATAAACGCGAAAACAGCCCTATATCATGGAGAGGGAAACGTAGCACAGAAGATGATAATCAGTTTCTGCCATATGCTTCTATTGTGTTTTACATATTCCCTGCGGGCTTGTATACATTGAGCAGACAACCTGTTGCCTAAAAAACGTTTCGAGTGAGACTAACAATCATTTGAATGCCAGTTTTATAGGTTTCATTTAGCTGTCCACAGCGATGAAAAGCGCAACCCTTTTTTCATAACACTAAAGTTATATATAGGCGCGAGGATTCTATAGCGCACAAAATTGTGGAAGCCCTTTTCATCAAGAAGGCTGGTGAGAGCTCTGAGTTAAAATTAACACCACAAACACAGTAGACGCCCCACTGAGAAAAAAAAGCGACATACACCATTATGTCATGAAACCTATAATAAGTTGATCTAGAAAGGAACAAGACATTTTATCAAACGTGCAACTTGCATAGGCATACATCAACAGCCATTTCCCTAAAGCTCCCTTGCGTAGAGAGTGCTCATTTGGTCCAAACTCGAATGCGAATGTATTCCAGCAACTCATTCGACAGAAAATGTTTTCATAAAATGACATTAGTTTCCACGTGTGACAAAAATGACATTGGAGTTGCGGTGTGACAGGGGCATTAGTAAGTTCTCGTTCACTTAGAGGTGTAAAGAGAAACAGCAGGCCTATGGTCAGAACTGGATGGGGAGCTGCCCCCTGAACTTTTGACGGAAGGGATGTTTTGCCGGAGACAATAAAATTAGGTGTTTCTCTGAAATTGTCAAGCTTTAAGCAGGTGCCCCCTCCTCTTCTTTCAAAACAGTTTTTGTGTATTGACCTGTAGAAGAGTTAGTTTTCTTTGCATGGGTGCTATTTCTGTATGTAGAGGCACATTTTTGGTGTACTTGATTCAAAGAGCCAGTTTACAACACTGAGGTTCAAAACTTTTAATGAAGAGAAACATGCGCAGTTTTGTTATGTGAAAATGTTGCTGCAAAAATTTGGTGTATACGTGCTACAATAACGAAGCTACAGGAGTTAGAACATCTGTTTAAGCCTGTTTCGAATTTCGCCACCCTTCTCCGGGGAATGAATAGCTGTTAGTAAAGAGAAATGTGTGAATTTGTGCTATGTGAACATGCTGCCACAAGAACTTTGTGAATACATGCTACAATAAGGAAGTTGCAAGGTTTAGAACATATGTTTCAGGCAGTTTGAAATTTTTGCGTGGCCGCTAGCCACCGGACAAGGAGTAGCCACCATGAATCGGCCCACTTTGGCAATGTGACACGGCAATACCACTTCTACCAGAGTTTGGGGCTCTACTAAACGACCGAAGGCAGCACAAAGGTTTGAAAACGGGGACTGAACGTCTGAAACTGCATCGCCGCAGTGCCAAGACACCAATTCGTAGGCCAAAGAACAAATTGACAAGCTCATTGGTACATATCGTTGTCCATGATCAAGCTTTTCTCACTGTGCGCATATCAAGAGAGGTTGTTTTTGGGATGTAAAAAAAACATTGGAGTCTTTTTACTGGCCATTTAAACATATAAGGATTTGTTCTAAATTAGCTTTACAAGAAAAAACTTTCATCTCTAGCATTGATTGAAACGTCGCTGAGGTGGACGAAATATATGTTAGCGAGAAAGCGCTTTACAATGTTGCACAGATCGCCTTAAAACTCTTCTTGGTTTTAAATAGGCAATATTATTTTTATTCTCTCTCAATAATATGCGCTGCTTTTTCTTACTATGTGCTTTGCGGTCAAGCAGTATGACAATTCTGTGCCTATTTGTGACAAGGGCACTCATACAAAAAAGAAACGCCAGTCTCATATTCTTAATCTCTTCTTGGGCTGGCTGTGTGCTACAATTTTTCTATCACGTGCTTTTATGTTCCTTAAAGGGCCTGAAATGCGCGACATTTCACAAAGTCTCTTAGCCCAGAATTCACTCATGCTATCTTTGCTGTGCATTAGCTTTTGGAGTTTGGTTAAACGTGACTCTTTTCGGGCGTATGAATACAATCTTGCTGCTTTCAGAATGGTATGTCAATTGCACACCTTCCATCTTGGCTTGAGCCTCTGCAGTTTGTCATCGACACACAGTTCTAGGAAGCATTTCTTACACTTATCAACATTTATTCCTTTTGGACAGAAGTGTTTCCTGCACACTATATGTGGGACCACCGGAATTTGCATATAAAAGGAACCTTACTGCAGGAAGCATCTGCACAATTCGTGTCATTCTAAAACATCTTTCAAAGCACTGAGCAGTCTCAAATCACTTAGTTTCAACTCTAGGAAGCCAACTAGAACGGCTTGCCATCATCTGGTGCTTGCTAGCTTGCATTGATGTTTCACAAAACATAGTGCTTGATTGCATGGTTGTACAACCACTCATACTATACTTTCCTGCTTTATAGTGATACTTCAAATGGCACCTCATTTCTCAATGATGACTGCTAATGCATTAAGTAGTAGGTCTAGAGTGCTGGTCATTTCAGCAAAAATAATGTTAGACTGCTGTTTTAAGCCCCTGCTGCAGCTTTTTGATGATGTTTACCTCCATTTTATATTCTTTTGGAGTCATTGGGCTGACCAATCCTGGTTAGACCTTCCTTAATGCACCGCACCAACTGCAGCAAGTTTATCATGTCTGATTCCAAGTTTTATGGCGTGCTTTCACCATTGACCAATGTAAACATCTATTTCTTAGTTTTGTGCACATCGTTGGAGCTTTTCAGTGAGTGAACCAAGCAGTGCTCTCAACTTCTCCATTCGAGCCGGAAGCACTGAAAGCTTATAGCCTGCACATTCCTCGTGCCCAGACACCATGAAAGAGAAGGAATGTCACCTAAATGACTTATATAATTTCCTGATTTACATAGATATTCATTGCAAATGCCACAGAGCAAGCACAGGGTGCAGTGATGAAAAAATTGAGAAATGTTGCCTATAATGTAATTTGGCATAGTTTGCTTCCTGACACCTGTGCCCACCTACTCAATTGGTATGATTCACATTAAACTTCTATTTTTGTTTTTCAAAAATTGCATGGATAGTCTCTTCTTTTATTCGCAGGCTTTATCGACCACCTCGAGGCGGAGAAGTGTCCCCTGCAGGATCTCCAGAAGAGACACAAGTCACTGCAACAATGTCTTGCACAGAAATGTGCTGACCTGCGCTGTTAATTCAGCTAGGTTTTTACATACGTTTTCAATGTTGTTATTTTTTAGTTATTAAACAACCAGTTTTATTTACTTGTAAAATTTTATGTAAACGCCGATGACTGCATTTTGAATATCTGCCTACTGCCTTTACATTGCATACACCTATGTGCTAGTGTAGCAAACAATAACTTTCATTTGTTTTCACTGGTATAAGCAAATACAGTAAAGTTCCATACGGGTGACAATAATACATACTACAGACAATAGACTATACGGGTGACCATAGAACATACTACAGACAATATACTAAACAATACACAATATACTATACTAACGGAAACAGAAAACATGACAGACAATAAACAGGGGATGAACAGTGCGACAGACAACAGCGTAATACACAAAAGACAACTGAATTTCTGTTGTGGTATTCTGTTGTCATTTTCGACTGAATGGTACATAACAGTCATTACAATGGAAGTACAGCGGCAATAAACATTAGCAAAATATGTTTTTAAAGAGTGCAGCTGACTCGAAAAAAAAAAGAAGCCAGCACATTTTCCCCAATGCCTTATTCAGCATTTCGCACTCAACACACTACCCGTTCCAGTTGAGGCATCAAACTAGGTGGCACATTCAAAACAGGCAAAGCGTACATCAGTCCAGAGAGCACAGCTGATTTATTCACCTCTACTGCTGTCGTCTGGTCACAGCTAGCGCTCCTAGCAGTCAACGCGGCCATATATTTTAGGAGCAACTGTGATTTCCGCCTCACGAAGATAATGGCATGGCACCAAGACAGGTAGTCATTGATGAATACCTCAAGTAGTGACGTTGTTTGCCTTACCTGTCCATGTACTTGATTTACCACGCGATGTGCAATCTGTTACTCTGCTCACCGAAGCCCACCAGTTACCGCTAAAGCGGCAGGCTGACGAGGGAGCGCTGCACATTATCGAGCGTATGTACACAGTTCCAGATTGTAATGCACCTATTAATCGCCTCCTTCAGCTTCAAATCTGTTGCAAGGGGAAAATAGTGACATTGTTTACCCTACTTACGCAGGTTTCGCAGATTCTACTTTTTTCACTCTTCCAAAAGAGCGCAACAAATGCCTCTTCTCCTATTATCTTTCCCACCCCGGAATACTCGAAATGTCAAACCAGCCTGTTTTGGCACTATTTCTACTGACCCAGTCACATCTGTTTGAAAATCTTATCAGTCAATTTTAAGTTTTCACCCACGCATGTCTATACAATGATCGCCAAGGTGGCTCTGCAGCTTCGTTTTGCTCTTCTACTAACGTCCGACGGGTGTTTCGTATACCGCATCCATCTTCTTCAACGACTGAGAAACTAGCTACAATTGATGTTAGACGGAAATACCTTCTACAAGAATAAGAAGTATTGAAAGTTGTCATACTTACAGATTCTCGGGTTGCTCTTAGCAGATTGTTGAGAAAACTCTCCATTGACCCAGCCCCGCCGCGGTGGTCTAGTGGCTAAGGTACTCGGCTGCTGACCCGCAGGGCGCGGGTTCGAATCCCGGCTGCGGCGGCTGCATTTCCGATGGAGGCGGAAATGTTGTAGGCCCGTGTGCTCAGATTTGGGTGCACGTTAAAGAACCCCAGGTGGTCAAAATTTCCGGAGCCCTCCACTACGGCATCTCTCATAATCATATCGTGGTTTTGGGACGTTAAACCCCACAAATCAATCAATCAATCAGACTCCATTGACCCAAATATATGCAGCATTGTTAAATCTGCCTCAAAACTTATTACTCATTGGGTGTCTCAAATATGCCAGTGGATACTTTCGCATGTTGGTATTCCTGGGAATAACGAGGCTGATCACCTCACTTCAACTTGTGCCCACGACGAGTGTGACTGACAAGAAATTTCACGTTGGTTTGACAACACTCGTCTGCTGATTCGTCGACATCTTCTCAAGCAGCATCTTGATCAGCGTGTCACAGGCGGATTGTAACCTCATGGAAACAATCTGTCGTGGACTGAGTCGTCGTGACAGAGCCCTGTTATACAGGGAAAGAGTCGGTTCTGTGTCAGTGCGCGAACGTATATACTGTCAAGGACGTGATGACACTCCGATAAGTTCGTCGTGTGGCTCCTGTGAGACACTAAAACACGCCATTTTAAAGTGCCCTAAATTCGTTGTACAGCGAGCACTACTGAAAAATAACTATGGAGTGACTGGACTTAGATGCAGGTCTGTTGACAATCGGTTGTTCCCAGGAGGACGTGCTTCTAGGCGTGACCAAGCTTACAGAGCCCTTTTAATTTTCCTAACGTAAATGAACTTGGCATCACATTTATAAACATTATTATGTGGCTACTTTGTTGCGTGTGTGTTTTTTTTCTTTTTGTTTGTGTTTTTATGTACTGAAACTAAACAATAACAGTAATGATAATAATAATACACTAACGATTGCACAAAGTCTATGCGAGGCTCGTTAATATCATGTTTCAGCAACATACACAACAAGCTTACGGTTAGGTAGGGTAAACAGAGTGCGAAGGAACGTATGTAAATTGTTCACATTGGAACTTCCACACGAAGATGCAGTCTTGGTGCACCATATAAACTTCTTAAGTAATCTGTGAGATACAAGGTTTCCGGTAATTACCAATAACAGATTACGTCTTTTTGAAGTAAAGACAAGAAATACTTGACATGAAAACCAGTAACACAAGTAGGTGCCGTTTGAAAACGACGTCAAAAAAATGTGATTCACGAAGACTATAATGAAAGGTGAGAAGTCTGCATTCCTTTCAGCAAAACATTAGCCGACTGCCTCATCTGTTCAGCATCAAGCTGTTCTTCCTTTCGCGGAATATGTACACATGCGTGCACTAAAATTACTTTTGCTACGCGCGCCTGTGCACGAGATGCACAGAAGAGAGAAATGGTTTGAAGTGCAGTCTCCTGCACAATTTCTTGTACAGCACAGCTATCATGCTAGGGTTTGGTGGGTGTGGTAGATAAAACATTGTCACAGCAATGAGCCAGTGTGCTCACTTTTTATTCTTTTTTTATTCATCCTATTTAGCTTCCATAGGTGAGCACGTACACCAATTTGTCCAGCATTAGATGATATAACTATCAGTTAAAGCACACGAAAAACAGACATGAAGAGAGGACAAGCGCTTCAACTTTCGTGCGCTTTCACTGATAGTTATACCATGCATATCCAACTAGCCCAACTTTCGATTCTGTTGCAGCATTAGATGCAATAACTCAGAATAGTCTTGTATAGTGTAGTATGAAAAGATGTCGGAACGAAATTGAGAGTGAGGATGATGTTAAAGACGGGGAGGGAGAGTGAAGCATGCCATAGGAAGAATAAAAAGAGAAAGAGAGAGATATAGATTGAAGAACGAGAGAATGACAAAATAGAGAATGAAAAAGAGATGTGTAAAAAGGAAACAGGAATAAACACACATAAAGAAAGGAAAAGAGAGCCAAGACAGCCTTGCATATCATCGTAAGCAAGGAGACGGAAAGATGGTCTGTAATGGCGAAAGCCCAGCCAAAACAGGACCAGCCGAGTGTCTATCTGTTCTGTTATGAGCCTGTCTTGCGTGACTACATGGAAGCTGCCCATTTTTAAACGGGAAAACAATAAGTTTTTTGTGGGAAAAAAGAAATGAGAGCTTCCCCAGTTTTTCCGCTTTGCCTATACCAAGGGGCAGCTTTTTGCCCGTTACACATCAGACTTGCACAGAGTGCATGAAGGTGAGGATTTGAGAAAAACGACGACAACGACGGAAGTGCGGGGCAAGGCGCGTGTGATTTCGAGGCAACTGTGCGCGTTAGGTCAGCCAAGCAGCTGATGACCTGTGGTGGCCAATAGAGGTGGCGTGCCACGATTGGGCCACGCGTGACCATTACGCGGCGGTAAGCTTTGTGGCTGGGGACGAGCCGAAGCATCGGCAGACGGAAGACAGCAGGCCGAAGCGTTGGATGCAGGCGATCCAGGTTCCGGCCAGGGAACGCGGCCGTCCACGATGCTGCCGTCCAACCACCAGCTGGGGTGGCATTGCCGGCACGAGTACTGCATCTCGGGGCGCGGCCTGGCCTGCTGTTCTCTTCCTTGCCGAGAGCATCGTGGATCTCGGCGAGGCGTCTCTGTGGTCAGACGTTCAGCAAAGCGACGTACGTTGCCTGGCTAATGGTCACGGTTGCGCCGAGCATTGCGTCTCGACGCATGCTGTTCGCTGGACGGGCTGGCCATTTACAGTTCATCTGTACTCACAGGTAATATATTGGTCATTTATTGAATGCGCGCGAGTCCGTCCCAAGCCCGCCAAAAAACAAATCTGCCGCAATATCTGGGCTTGTACCTCGTCCTCTCTTTGCCTGCTATTTCTCATCCATATCCTCTTCCTCGCTTCAACTTTTACGTCTCCGTACTTTTCCCAGCAATGATTCCAGCCGCCTCCGTCCTCTTACGGCCTCCAACGCAATGTTGTCAGTTTCAAGGACGGGAAATAAAGGCATTCGCGTAACAAACAACTTCAGAAAACGTGGCCTCACGTTGAGATAGCTAGCAAACGTGACCTCGAGCCCAAGTAAAACACATAAAGCCTTCAGGCTCTTAGATAAAGCATCGCTACCATCCCACCACTCTACTTCTTCTTCATTAAGTGTGTGCGCAACTGTGAAAACCTGAGTTCATCATCGAAGACATAAATGTAAAGCGATGATTCAGTATTAGCTACGACGTAGGCTAGTGGATAAAAAATGAGGCCCCTTATTGAAGATGGTTTTGCGCAATGATGTTACAGTTGTCAAATAGTTTAATTTTCACGTTATTAGGTTACGTTATTTGAATTTATTAAAAAGAAGTGTGGAAACCAAAATATTTTCGTGCGTTAATTTAGAAGAAATGGTCGCCTGCCCTGAAACGCGCATAAATGATTGAACACGTCATGAGCAGGCGGCCCGTGATGAAGCAAGAATGCGTTCTTCCAGCAGGAGGTGTTCTATTTTTTATGAGAAGGCAAGAACTTTTCACTAAATATTGAAAAAGACCCCGCATCCCGCAAAAGCTTGCTGTGTAACTAAACGTTGATGCCTGCCCTATCTACTCCTTTCATATGACCAGCATAAATGAAGGAAACATGAGGTGAGGTAGGAAGGTTGCGTACTAGGCGTAGGAAGGTCGCTCCTGCGTATGGTATATTCATCACTGCATCTGTGGTGTGATGCTAGCGGTCGACCTATTCGCATACCGCCTGTCTTTTTATCGTGAAGAGAACGAGGCAGATAACAAGGAGGACAAACAGACACATGTTGGAGACTACACTCCAAGGCAAACGGGCGTCAAAAGGGTGTGTGGTTCCTCCTTTTGGGGACTAATGGGGTCGCCACAACCACTAATTCCCTTAAAGACTAACGGCACTGGATCTAACAGTTAGTCCCCACAGACAAGCTGAGGGGACTAACATTTAGTCCACACATTTACAACTTCGTGAGTAACCATTAGTTCCAAAACTCACCTCAAAGGACCAACATTTAGTCCTCACATTTGCATCTTATAGAGAGACTGTTGATCCCCACAATTACACCTTACCGAGCAACCATTAGTCCTCACAGTTGCACCTCACCGGACGAACTGTTGATTCACTAAAATACTTCAATTGGGTGAACTTTTTATCCCCTGTTCACACAAATAATTTTATCGCCTGTTTTTCTGCGCAGTGAGCAACAAATAGCACAGAAAAGAACACGCCAAAAAGTATTTAGCCACCTATGTGTCACTGCTTTTGCAGTCACGGCAACAACGAAAGACAAAAGTGAGACATCGATATCTTTTCTTTTTCTTCATACACATTAAATTTCTCCATTCTTTTAAGTGAATACGTGGTGAAGTGTACAAGTCCAGTCTCGTTGTCACATCTTGTTCACTCTTTCTGGAGCTCCTCTAACAGAAGCGATAAATGAGAGGCATTGCAGACGCCAGCGCACGCAGCCTTCTGCCTGTTGTTTTCCCACGGCTGTACGGACAATAAGATAGAAAAATATTTAGACACACGTGTCAGAAGATGAAGATGCACGCATATAATAAGTACGTGCAAGTTAATATACAAACATGTGTGTAAATTACGACACACAAATAACTTTACCTTCTTATCTCCCACAGTCCTTCTGAAGCTGCTTTGACAAAAACCATGAATGAAAGGCATGGCAGACGCCAGCGCACACAGCCTTCTGCATGGTGTGTGCCCACGGCTGCACAATAAGCATGTAAAATAGTGAGTCGCACGTGACCGAGGATGAATACGAATGCATATTAGAAATACGTGCAAGTGAAATAAAAAGATACGTGAGATATCGCATGGTAATCATTTAACCGTGATGTCACACATCGTCAAAGACTCATTGCGATCCCCGTAGCACAACGGCTTAGGAGCGGTGGCCACCACCACAACTCCGCGAACCACCGTGCCGCCAACAAGTCGGCGAATCCTAAGCGAGCGACGTCGTTCAGTTGGCGTCAATCTGTTTCTTTCCTCGCCTCTTTTTTCCTTTTTCCGTATTGTTTGCGCCAAAGAAGTTAACTTCTTTTTTTGTTCAGCTCGAGCAAGCGAACGCGAGATCAAACACGGCACTGCACGCGGAGTATCTGCCGCCAGCGAACTTCGAACAGGAGGGCGAGCGTACGATTGGCCGCCGCAAAGAACAGCGCCGAGCTGATTTGGAGCTAGCGCCGAAGAAATTGACGGTAATGCGGCCCTTTTCCAGAAACTCGAGTGAGTAAAGCGCGCAAACGCGAGTCTGCCGCCGCGGTCAACGCACTTCGCCGAGATGCTTGCGATCGACTGACAGGAAAGCCAACTGTAATGGCGTCAAATTTTCACTGAGCTCCGGCGCTAGTGAAAGCCCCGCCAGCCCGTGCTGGTGCGCTTACAGCGCGCGACATACTACAACCAAGCTTGTACGAGAACCCGCAACGTGTTTTCGACGACTGCCAACACAGCGACCACGTCTCAGCCCACTATCGTCAGCCCGTATCGCGGCGGCAAAGACAGGTGAGCACTCGATGAGTGAGTGTACGGGAGGCCGACGGCAATGGCGGCCGATTTTCAGGCAGTCGAAAAGCACAGGTGAACTGCAGACGCCCAATCTGACCTTCGCGGTGCATTTCGTGCGTGCGATATACAACACGAACGAGCCCATTGCCGGCAAGTGCGATCCGTATCGCACACGTGACAAGTAGAGTAGAATAAAGAATGATAACCTACTTGCGAAAGAATCCAGCGCTGATTTATGCCCTGAGTCGGACTGAAGTATATATCCGATTGGCCTGCTGTCTTCTCGGCCGCCATGTTGGCCTTGGGAAACTGGTGTTGTTGTGTGTTGGTCGTGACTATATTGAAGCAAGGGATATACAGCATGGTGTGGTGACGTGTCGAGACTTTCTTCAGACTTCATGGGTGCAGCGAAACGTAAAATCAGCAGCCCACACGCATCTGAGCGTACACACAAGCACCACGTCGTAATTCCTAGATCATCGAATCCAGGCCGCCGTGGTCGAGCACTCCGAGCGTGACGCAACGCGAACCGTCGCCAGCAAAATACGGAGAAAGACTGAGCCAGCAGAGGAGGAGGACGGCTAGTGACCTTGGCAACGCTTTGCCCACTGCCTGAGTTCCCCGGGCGGTTCATCCCTTTGAAGCGTGTTTGGAGACAAAGTGGTTTGCCCGCGGCACGCTTCCCTTTGTGGTGGCTTCTCTACGGTCTATCCGTTCATCGCGCGCGCCTATTGGGCTCTTTTACTCCTTTTTCGGGTAATTTTCCCTTAGAGTGTACCTTGCTACCTGCCTTCGTTTTCAAAGATATAACTTCTCTGTTTCCTTCCTTATGTGGTGCGCATGATCCAAAATAAAAAGCCTGCCTGTTTGATGCCTCTAGCAACCACGTGAGCGTATGCTTAGTATAACTACCAAATGTGCGTTGACACGCATGTACTGTGACCTTTTGATCCCACAAGAAGATAGAAACGGCAAGCCTCCGTTTCTGTGCTCTTGCAAAAATGATGAGGCTGTCACGCCTGCTGGAATATGGAGATATAATTAATTGCAAGGATTTTTGTAGCCTTTTCATCAATACTCACGTCCTAGTCGCACGGCCTTCATGTAAAAACCTACGTTCACGAATCTGTACTTTATACTTTCATTCCTGCATAACAACTCGTGTGAAGACAGCGTCAAACGTTTATACATCACTATGTTTAAAAACCTAAATATTCTTGATATTTGTTGCATCATTCAGTCGGGATTCACAGAACATAATTGGATGGGCTTCAGCGTGATTTATACGAAGACCATAGGACACACAGAGAACACAGACGAGCGCTGACTTACAACTGAGTTTATTTGCACTTGAACAAGCCTTTTATGCGCCAAAACTTGCCTATATTACCTATACACACAAGAGAAAGATAAACAACAATATAAGCAGAACCCAAGATCTTTAAGCAAAAAGAATAGAAAATGCAAATGCTTACAATGGGATTAAATATCAAAGATAACTCACACCTATATCACAGAATGCAAACTGATTTTCGAAACCAAAGCGGCACATAATTTATACTCTAAAATGGCACCTTCAAAGTAAAAGCTGACCAAGAGCAAGGCATGAAATGTTTAACTTCTCCCCATGATAAAGTGAGTGTCTAAAAGGAGAAGCGATAAAAAATACGGAAAGCACGTGGAAATGAAACAACAATACATAACAACTTAGAGCATAGATGTCGGTGTCGCTTACTAAAAACAACTTCTTGCGCTCCCGGCTGACCCACGCTATACATAACGAAAATTATGCAGAAACAATAAAAAGACGCACAGCAATGGATTAAAGTAAGCAAAACAATCCAGCTCCGAAGTGCCAAACCACGCTTTGTGAATACGAACGAATTTGTGTAAAGGAAAACAAGAGTCAGGTACGATAATAGACTAAAACACAGGGAACCTTGCAAGAGTGAAACGACACGTCAATTAAAACATCTTAAATGTCAACCTCAGCGTCGGTTAGGGTGACAGAAGGCATGCTTACGCATTGATCACCAGCTTTTTTATTGAAAAACGCTTCAACAATTTCGCGTTCAGTCTTATCTTCGGCTTTTTTTAAAACTTTTGTTGCCATTGAAACATGGTGAGCAAACGCAACGCTTGCAGTGCTCGGCTAAGTGACTACCAGCTTTATTGCGTACAATAAAGTTGTGCCTTTTTGCACGTTCATTAAAACATCTGCCTATCTGCCCCATGCAACAACAACCACAGCTCAGGGGAATACTATAAAGCAAATTTGACACAGAATCTCTGAACCTGTTTTTGTGCCGAGTCGAGCATTGGGATATTGCTTGCCGGTTAGTCATGCTGCACAATTTCGAAAACTTACATGGGGTTGAGAAGACAACCTGAACATCATGCTTCGACGTTACCTTTCTAATTTTGTGCAAACTTTTATGCATGTATAGAATTACTTGCACCTTCTTGTTTGTATTCTCTCGTTCATTTCTTCTTTCAGACCGCTTATACTTTTGAAGCAACGACTCAGAAACCTCAGAGACTAGAAACAATTCGGACCCTGCACTGCTCAAACGCGTTACGTGATTATTGAAGCCTTCATTCATGCAATGATCACAGGACTTTGTTAAGGTGGACTGGAGACAATTCATTATTCTATTCCTCTCTTGACAAGTTTTGAATGAGCGCTTTCAAATGGAAGTAGACCTTTCTTTGATCTCGGGCTGAATTTGCAGCAAATTACCCCTGAACTGAACCATCAAGTCCAGAAGTTGTAGCCTGTTCTGTTCTGGCAGCTCCCACGTGAAATCAACACCCGCACTATATTTGGTGAAAATATGAACTAAATTCTTCGCAGCGCCCTTAATCCCTTCACTGCATACATCTTTAGGAATGACGAGGAAGTTGTCTACGTATCCATAAACTTTGACTACGCGTAAGTCCTGAATGTGGGATTAAGTGCACATTCCAATTCTTGACAGAAAAATGCCGCATAGAACCAGAGCAACTGACGACTCAATGCTAATACCTCTTTTTTGATTAAGAAAATTCTCTTCGAGCTTTATAGCAATTGACTTCAGGTAAAATTACAACAAGCCTAAGAAGTCATGGCTTCGTATTCCTGCTGCAATCTGGAATTCAGGCTCCCACAAGGCTGATAATATTTCTTCTATTGCACTTGGTGTTTAGTGGGGCAGAAAAAAATATAAAGTTCATCAATGTCAATGGGAAATCCAGTGTACACACCAGAAGGCAAACTTCCTAAACACTTCACAACGTCTGATGAATTCCTAACTAAAAAAGCATCTCCACTCACCAACACACGAATATGCTTCTGTAACTTTAGGAGCATTTTCATGTGCTCGTGAGCTGTCACCCTAACGGACACTGAGGTTGACTTTTTATATGATTTTATGTAGCGTTTCGTTTTGCTTTCGCAGGATTTTCCGTGTTTTTGTCTTTTCTTCTATTGACGTTCTTTTTCCTTGACACAAATTAGTTCGTATTCACAGAGCATGATTTGACACCCCAGGGACAGGTTGTTTTGATTTACTTTTGTCCGTTGCTGTACGTGTTCTTATTGCTTCTGCATGATTTTGGTTATGTGTAGCGCGCGTCTGACATGGGAGCGCAAGAAAAGGTTGCTTTTAGTAAGTGACGCCGACATTTGTTCTCTGGATTGTTATGTATTGTTGTTTCTTCACCACGAGCTTTCAGTATTTTTATCGCTTCTTCTTTTAGACACGCACTTTAATTATCACCACAACAAGATAAGCAATTTACGCCTTGCTCTTGGTCAGCATTTATTTTGAAGGTGCCGTTTCAAACATGATAGTCTTTCTTGGGGACCTTCGACGCAAAAACTTTGGTCTGTCTGTCTGTCTGTCCAGTTTTCTGTTTGTCCACCCTGAACGTGAACTGGGTACTTTAAACAGCACCAGCCGATACTCCGAACGGCCTACCCGATCCGCAGCGTCCACCAATCTCGCTCAAAATTCAGCGTTCATACTTGTGTTATTGCCAAATGAAAAGCAATATTGCGCATTTTTGAGGCACCATAACAAGTCGTATATTGCGCCTTTTACTATAAAAGGCATACATAAGTAATTCTAAGGACCGTAGCGTTTATCACGCTGCGCTGACCATGCAACGCTTGCAAGAAAGGGCGAGTGTTTTCAACGCTTTGCTAAGACGACACGGTGGTGGCACCCAGCCGTCGCCTTGCGTTCTACACCTTGTCACCTCTGAGACGGGCGCGCACGCCTGTATCAGGGCCACGCGCTTCATTTTCCAAAAATAAACTGCCAGATGGCGCTCATGTCTCACGTGTGAAGTGAATTGATGCGCTTGTTCGCCTCTGCCGCACGCTCGAGGCACTTTAACACGCCGCCTCCGGAATACCATTCACCGATTTTCTTGCGCAGAACATCAAATAAATGTTTTCTTCACTCTCTCCACACGAAACACTATCTTCTTTCGACGACATTTGCAGATGATATGCAGATACAGGGACAATTTTTAGAGTATAAATTATGTACCACTCTTGTTTCGAAGTTCAGTTTGCTTTGTGTGATATAGGTGTGCATTATCTTTGACATTTTGTCCCAATGTAAGCATTGGCATTTTCTTTTCTTTTTGTTTATACATATTGGGTTCTGTTTGTATCGTTTTCATCTTTCGTGTCTGTGTATAGGTAATACAGGCATGTTTTGCCGAATAAAAAAGCTTGGTTAAAAGCAAATAGGCTCAGTTGTGCGTCAGCGCTAGTTTGTGTTCTGTGTGTCTCCCATGGTCTTCGTCTAAATTGCGCTGAAGCCTATTCAATCATGTACAAACTCGCCCAAGTCAAAGTGCTGACGGATTATGTTATAAGCGCATTACAGAACATATAACTTCACTGTTTCCAGCCGGAGTATGAGGAGGAATATTTAGCTTCTTCTAGTTGTTGTGTGTCGTAGTTCCGAAGGTTTTCATGCTGACTGCACAGTAGTACAGAAAGCCTAGAACATGGTGTCTAAAAGCGGCTTCCATGGAGCTGACCACTTATGCAGGTCCTTCCTCGAGGTATACAGCAAGCCACTGATAACATTTTCCTGGTTCAGTGCTCACTAGATTACGCAGGCGGCAAAGCCAAGGTGCAATCGATCTGATAAACATATAGTACTCACGCCCGTGTGTAAATGAGCCCAAATTTGTGCAAATCGGAAATGCGCGGGCTACGCAATAAAGTTCACCAGCAGCTTGTAGCAAGCCAGACACCGAAAAACGTGCGACATGGTTTAGCTATTGCACTTGAATACCCGAGGCTTCATATTACCTCCATGCACATCGCTTTTGCTTGAAGATAGGTGCAGAAATTAGGGCAGTGTAGATGCTGCAGTCATACGGCAGTCTTCTTCTTGCGAACCCCATTCTTTTCCCTTTATATTTATATGTCTTTCCTGAACTATATATGCTTGCGAGCAGGCATTCTCGACACTAGCCTATCCGAAAATTGTGCAAGAGTATAAATTGAATCTAGCAGCTGAATAGGTGCTGACCCTTGTGTATAACTGAGCCTAGCATCAGTTTGTTGGTGTGATGACACTGAGTGTATTTTTATGTTATTTAATAAATTATAGCATATACTTGCTTTTAAATGTTCTGCCTGTGATTGTAGCGTGAACTGAAGGTAAATACTTTCATGAAAACAGGCCGGTGAAGCTTCTTTGGCAATTACTTGAGCCTGATAGGGCTCCCTAAGCAAAGAAAGGGAGTTCGCTTATATGCAGTAAATTATTTGTATATTCTTGTAGGAAAGCCTGGATGGGAAGGGCAGGATCCTCTGTGTTTAATGGAGCCATATAATTTTTGTGCTCCTTGCTTTTGAATCTCTGTACGTAAATGTAGCTAGAACCGAGCGAAAAACACTTGTATCAAAACCTGGAGGGGAGGAGGTTCCTTGGCACCTAATGGAGTCCAGTAGCAGTGGCGTATAATCAGAAAATCTGTTCAAGGGGGTCGACATGTCAATTTATATGTGAGTCATTCCATATGAAGTGTACCCTTTCAATTTTAGACCACCTCTAATTACGTTGACGAAAATTGCGCAGGTATATTTGAATGTGAGAAGTGGTTATTGAAGCATCATATTTCGCAAAAAAAAAACGTTTGGCGTTTCCTAGAGGGCGTTCGCTTTTTATTAGGCAGCTAGAGTTACTGTTTATTCTACCTTTAGGTAGCAGAGTTGCGCATACTTTTTCCTTGCTCCGCTCGCACCGCTATTTGGTGACCTCTATTACGTGAAGCTAGGTGGCGTCAAATGTTGAATTTCACGTGCGTAGCCAACTTTACATGGACGTTCGTGCGGCACCCACGTGTTCTCTGCCCGCACCAACTTCAGGCTCATCGTGACCATCATTTGGGTTTCTTAGTTTGTACGTATACTTTTTTACGTTACCATGTTACCGGATAAAATCTGCGCATGCACAGGTCTTTACAGTACGTGCACCTTTACGTAACGTAATTTATGTGCCGAATAGCCCAGTCTAAAAATACACTAGCCCGTGGATTAGTGACTTTTAGTGTTTGTAACTGCTAACACTTGATGAGGTTAGTGGGTTGTAGTGTGCAGACCGGATCGTTTTAGTGAGTCCTAGAGTGAAGACCGATTGGTTTATTAAAGTTGAAGCGAGTAGACTGGACCGGTTTAGTGGGTTTGATGCGCAGAACGGACCGGTTTGGTCGGTTCTAGTATGCAGAACCAGCTTGGTTGATTTTGGTGTGAAGAAGTTACCAGTTCAGTGTGTTTTAGAATGCGCAGTGCACCACTTTGACCAAGTTAATTCGTATAAGACAGTCATGCAACTTTTACTTGTGAACCAGCTTGTCTATAACACTTCGTTTGATCCAAATGTGAAAGCTTCGGGGCTGACTTCACAAAACTAACTTACGAAACAATTTTCGCGCGAGAGAACTTTAGTTGCGTAGGTTAATTCCCGAAACAAAAGAAAACGTCGTAAGAAGTGATCGTTGTCTCCCCGGTCGCTGCAATAAAGCGCGCTGCGACTGCCCGGGATCATCAAGCGCTGCGACTGCGCTGGATTCGGTTCGGACTGTCACGGTGGATGGACGTGTTTTTTGAGCGCTCCCGATCGACTGCGCAGATAAGTTGTTTTGCATGTTTTGAGCTTGTCTTTATAATTATAAGGCAGCAGTTAAAGGTCCTGTAGAACTTATTTTATTGTACAGCTTTTTCGGAGGTCAGTCACCATGTATTTATTAGATTGTGCGTGTGTGTGTGTTTGTTTATTTGTTTTTGTCGTTTTTTCTTTTGCCAGTCCGTGGGGGAGATGCACGTAAATTGAACACGCAAATTTTTGTAGTAGAGCTTAGACTTTCTCTTTTTCGTAGGGCAGGGCTCGAGTTTTGTTTTGTAATTATTGAGTGAGACAAGTCATAGGGACAATTGGTGTCGGAAAGACATGGTTAAACAGACTGTAAAGTGTTTAGGATATGGGGTTGGTTTGAAAGTGGTCCCAAGTGTACAAGCGGAAGGAGAAGAGGCTGACACGAAGTGTAGGCAATGTGAGGTCAACGAAAAAATGGAAAAATGATGATTACCCAGAGTGACCTGCTGATGAGAATCACCGAGCTCGAGACTGCATTGGCGACAGAGCAAGAGAAAACGAGGGCAGTGAGAGAAAGGCTGAAGTCCGCCGAGGAAGCACTAGCCAAGGTGAACAGAGGAACGGCCTACGGAGAGAACAGTAGGAAAACGGCAACCAGAACGGCGGAGAAGAAAGAGCAAGCAAGTTTGGAAAAAGCAGGTTCAGCCGGTTCAGTTGTCGCAAGGCCCAGCTTCAGCGAAGTAGTGGTGGGGCTGGGAGGGGACAAAGCAGCCGGCGTCACAGGTGGAAGTAACCCCCAGGTGCAGGACGCTCCAGCTGAAAAGTCACAACATGTGATAATCGCCGTGGACTCGAATTTAAATCGATGCACAAAAGCCATCAAAGAGAGGGTAAGAGATGACAAGAGGGTTGCAGTAGGGGCTTTCCCAGGACGCAAGCTGGAAGGAGTCATGAGGCAAGCGAGAACAAAACTCAAAGCTGCAGCTGTAAGACGAAACCTTGTGATAAATTCAGGCGGTTTAAACGATGTGTTGAATAAAGATACAGCAGGACTAGAAACCACACTGGCGAAAGGCGTCGATGACATGCGCGCCACTTCTGCTCAGGTACAGGTAGCGATATGCACGATACCGGAGGTACCGGTGCGTGATAGCAACCTGCAAAGAGCGATTGTCAACGCAAACCAAGAGATATGGCGGATGAGTCGAGAAAAAGGCTTTGAGGTGGTGGAAATAAATAGAGAGGTGCATAGGTAGGGCGGTTTTCAACGACACAGAATTCACTTCGATCGGCGGCTAGGTCATGAGGTGTGTTGGCGACTTGCAGGACGCGCAGTAGCTTTTTGGGGGGGCAAGTGGGCCCTTCGGAGTGCAGGAGAGCTAGAAACAAGGAAAACAACCAGGGAGACTCTTTGACAGGTGGTATGGACAGATACAATTCCAAAGTGGCACCGGAATCTGAGATAGGTAGAGTCCAGGGCAGAAATAGACGTAGCCACGAGCACCGAGCCAATTCAGACATAGGGCATATTAACATGCAGAGTGATAGGAACAGGCTGAAGTGGGAAGAGATAGCAGCACAGCTCAGAAAGGAGAGGCCGATGGTATACGGTTTTGTAGAAACACATCTCAGGGACATGGAACAACCTCCTAACAATGCGGACTACGCGTGGGAATATGGTAATAGAACAGAAGGCAGCACAAAGGGGGGTGGTATTGGGGCAATCATTCGTAAAAGTACAGACTGGCAAAGGGTCAAAAGGAGTGTAAGGAACATTTATGGCTAAAAGAAAAAGTGGCAGACAAATGACACCCCATGGTTTCGTGTACTTGTGGACGGGAACAAAGGCCAGAGAGGAAAACCAGGCAATGGTAGAGTGTATATCAAATGGCATTCAGGAGTTAGGAGGAGAGTGCAGAGTAATAATACTAGGAGATATGAATGCGCACATAGAAGATATAGATGGGTACACCAAACCGACAGGCAAAATGATCATGGATATGTGTGAAAGGCTTGATTTGATAATTTGCAACAGTACCGAGAAGTGTGAAGGGCAAATAACATGGGAGGTAGGAAGGCTGCAGTCGACACTATATTACGCACTGATGTCACATAAGATGTGTGATAAGGTCAGGGGAATGCACATTTATTTATTTATTTATTTATTATTTATTTATTACAGTACTGCTGGTCTGATCTTCAAACCTTAGGCAGGAGTGGGTACAATGAGTACAAAAAAAAGGGTTACAATAAACACATATGAAGCATTGCGGCGATAATAACAGCGAAAGAAGAAGAGTACAACGAGTTCATACAAGCACAGTCACAAGATATTTAAATAACTAGTGAAAACATGAATACGTAAACATATGAATGAAAAAAAAAGTATCACAGTTCATGTAAAACTATGTCAGAGCTATGTCCCATGGACTGAAGGGCCTGTAGATAGGATCATCGCGACGGGAATTCCACCAAAACTGAAGGGAGGGAATTCTAATTGGTTGCAGTTCTCGGGAAAAAAATATTACTGAAAAATGTTGGTGGGACTAGAGAACTCGCTTACTTTTTCATTATGAAGAGACCGAGTAGGCCGCTGGTAGGAGCCTTTTAGGTATGTATTCTTTTTTATGCCTAAGTGTTCATGATAAAGAAGGTAAAATAGTTTCATTCGTTCGCGGTATCGGCGATTTGCTATTTTTTCCAGCTCAGCCGTTTCTAGAAGAGATGTTACTGATGCCTCCCAGCTGTATTGATTATAGATGAACCTAACTGATTTCCGCTGTACTTTTTCAATATTGAAATGTTTCTTTTTGTGTATGGATCCCAAACAGCGGCACAATATTCTAGGAGTGGCCGAATAAATGTTTTATAGGCTAATATTTTAACTTCTGGAAAGGGCTTACTCAAGTGCCTGCTTAAGTATCCGAGTTTTTTCATTGCCTTTCTGTGTATGTAATCAATGTGGTCATTCCATTTAGGATCGTGAGAAACGATAACTCCCAGATACTTATAGTTAGTTGCTACTTCCAGAGGTTCATTATCGAAACAGTAAGAAAACGTGAAAGGGTGCTTTTTGCGAATAATTTTCATTGCAACAGTTTTCTTTTTGTTGATGGTCATTTGCCAGTCTGTGCACCATGTTTGAATTCGGTCCAAATATTTATTTAATCTTATCTGGTCGTGGGGTGTGGTAATTTCACGGTATATAATACAATCATCAGCAAAGAGTCTTATTTTAGCGGGTATGTTTCGAATGATGTCATTAATGTATACAAGAAAAAAATAAAGGATCAAGAACAGAGCCCTGCGGGATACCCGAAAGGACTAGAATGGCACGCGAAGTTTCATTATCAATGGCCACGACTTGTCATCTACATGAGAGGTAGGCTTCTATCCAAGCTAGTAATTTGGTGTTCTTGAGTACTGGTTCTAACTTCAATATTAATTTTCGATGTGAGACTCGGTGGAATGCTTTTTCAAAGTCGAGAAATATAATGTCGACCTGACTATATCTGTCTGGGGCTGCTGCTAAGTCGTGGACAGTTTCGATGAGCTGGGTTACTGTAGATTAACCACGGCGAAAGCCATGCTGGAAGGAAACAATTAAGCCTTTGTTTTCAAGGAAGCTGGATACATGTTTAAATATTATGTGCTCTAGTACCGTCGCGCATGTGCACAATAAGAAAATTGGTCTATATGATGACGGAGTTGATGGCGCGCTTGTTTTAGGGATCGGCGTGATTTTCGCGTACTACCAGTCACCTGGAAGATCTGCATTAGATACGAATTTCTTGAACAACAGACATAGATATTTAAAACACCATTCAGCATATCACTTTGAAAATGCATTTAGTATACCGTCTATGTCTGGCAATTTCTTTTTGTCTAATTTTAACAGTAGTGCATTTTAACAGTATGCCTTTTTCAGATATAGACACATTATCCAGAGGTTCCCTATGATGAAATTTGCTCAATTCCAGTGCGCGGCCGTCGTCAACGACAAATACAGAACCTAAATAAGCATTAAGAGCTTCGGCAATCACTGCGTCATCTGTCACAGGGACACCATCGATTGATAGAGTAATGGGATCTTTCTTTTTTGGCGAAATGTGTCGCCAAAATTTTTCTGGCGATATTTTAAGAAAGTTTTCAAGACGAACGTGTTCGTAAAAATCTTTGGCCTTTTTAATACTGTTCTTCAGTTGTTCACGTAACTCCGATATCTTATCTGAACCACTTGAGCATGGATACCGCCTGTACTGCCTTTTTGCTTTATTTAACTTAAGTTGGTGATGTGCAATCTCTTTTGTCATCCAAGGAATGTGTGTACGCTGCAAGTGTCGTTTGTGTGGGTTAAACGTTTTCACAAAAGTCAAAACCAGGTTTTTAAAAAAGCACCACATATGTTCAACAGCATAGACATCTGATTCGTAAAACAAGTTAAACAAAGAAAAATAACTATCTAAAACATCCAAAATATCAACATCACTAGCACGAGAAAACACCGGAACAATACACTCTTTCTTCGCCAGCCGTGATCGGAATTTCACTTCGAGATTTAAGCGCACGAGCTTGTGGTCTGAGATACCTTTGAATATGTCAACTCTCGGGGCACGATCAAGAACACTGTCACTAATAATTAGGAGATCCGAAATTGATTGACTATCTCCTTGTGTTCTTGTAGGCACCTTTACTAGTTGTGTTAGGCCATGTAATGAAACAATGTCTACGAGTGGTTCAGCGGAAGCACAGAGTGCTTCAGGAAAATCACCATCCCTGTTAATTAGTGGAGTGTTGAAATCTCCGGTTAGCACCAGGTTAGAAGCGTGGTTCCTGCACATGAACTCGTTTAGCGCCTCAAAAAAAGTACCGTCACTGTTCGGGTGGCGGTAAAATCCGCCAATTACCAAATGGAATTCCTCGAGATGAACTTTCAGCAATATGCATTCAATGATGGTAATATCTGGTAGTCGTGTAATGCGCAATGAGTCGATGTACAAAACAGCAACACCGCCACCGCGGGAATCACGCTCCTCGTGGTAGATACGGTATCCATGTGGTGCGACTTCCTGAGTCACATATGTCACCGTGCAGCCACGTTTCTGTAATAACTATTACATGGGGGCTGTGATCGGCAACTATGCTTTCTAGGTCATCTGTTTTCTTTATTATACTTCGAGCATTTAAGTTTAGACATCGGGAAGTATTTTTGAGGCCTTTATTTCATTCCGCGACTCTCGCGTCTGAGCGGAGCTTACGGCCGGTTGTCCGGCTGTTTTCGCGGTTTTGATTACTTGGTACTCGTGCCTTTTTCGTTTCGTCCCACTCGTACAATTCACTGCCGATTTTTATTTTATCATATACTAGTGTTACCTTTGTCCCATCTCACCTGTCATCAGCCGCGCTATCCCATAGACACTTTCGAACCTCTCTAGTGGCAGCCGAGAAATCCTCTGAGATTGATATGGTCTTTCCCTTTAATTTGTAACCGTTGCTGAAAACGGAAATTTTCTCGCGATGGTCAAACAAATGTAAAATCACAGGGCGTTACTGGTTCTTACGCGGACGGCCTATTCTATGAGTTCTTTCTACAGAAGATACCTGCACTCCTAATGTATCTCGAAATACATCCTCAGTCACTTTCTCCGCCAGTGATTCTTCAGATTCCTCAGACAGATACTGAACGCCGAAAACAAGAAGATTGCTCCGCCTGCTCCTGTCCTCAAGCTTCGTCAACTTTTTATCTAACTGCGACACTGTGTGTTCCAAATGCACAAGTTTAGCTCCGAGTTCTTTAACGATTGCCACTGAGTCTTCGACATTCTTAAGTCTGTTTTTCAACTTCTCTAGTTTTTTTATGAATTGACTTTTGACCTTCAAGTAGTTCGCGCAGCATCTTTTCCGCTTCAGGCCCAGGATTGGGCTCGATATCGCCACAAAGCATCAGACAAGAGTGCATGGCATCTTACGCGTAGTGAAACAAATCAAACAAATGACGTGGGCACGTCAGCTGGACTAGACACCAGTCACTAAATTTGACTGATGAGTACTTATTGCTCACCTGCGTGAAATAGAAGAACGGGTTCGTCATCCTATTCAAAAGCGACAAGCCGACGTGCCCACTAAGGAGATGATCGGGTGATGCTCTTCTTATAGGCGCAGTGTCCGAGGAGGTCGAAGCGAGTGGCGCTGCAGTCCATTCGACGTGGCATCTTGGTAGCACACATCCGTTATGATCAAAGGCGTATTGACGCCCATTCACGCATACTCCGATGGTGATAGATGCCGTCGAGTTAAGCCGCGTTGTATCAAATGCGCCGGCCGGCCATGCTGCTCCGAGTAGCAGAATCTGCGTGAAATAGAAGAGCTGAAGAATTGATGAAGGTGGCTCTAGAAGTCTGGGTAGGGATCACAAACGTATCAAGCTAAGTTTAGAACAGCAGTGAAAGTGGGAAGGAGACAAGATAAGCAAATACAGGAAAAGTTTTATTGAGAAAGGCAAATTGAAGTAGCCACTAAACAAATTGAGAAAGTAATCACTGAGGATAATAAAACAGTGTGGACATACACGAATCTAATTAGACTGTTTGGGCTAGAGCTTGCTAAGGCACGTGACAAGTTACCCCGGAAAAGAAGACACAAGCCCAAGAGTTGGTGAGATGAAGAAGCTAAGGGAGCCGTAGCAAAACGTCAGGAAGCCTCTAGGGAACACAGGCACGCTAAGCAGCGGGCTGAACTTATCGATGTTGTTGAAAAAAATCGGACATCTTTCTAAGCTCTATAAGAGAAGCATCTCTCCTGATCAATGAAAAGATCAGAAGAAAGGGTGCTCAGTGGCTGCCAGAAGTACATAAAAAGGACAGAAAGGCAGCTTCGAAATTTTGGAACCATCTACACTCCCTAAGAAAGAAAACAACCCTAGAGCAGAGGTTTTTAACTACAGCTCAAGGTGCTAGGTTAGAAGGGGTCAAAGCTACTGAATATAGAGGAACAAGGGTGTCAGAAAAAATTCAACAAAGGAGTGCTTTATGCACCAAAATAGACAAAGATGAATCAAGTGGCGCAATGGCTTCATTTTCACAACAAGAGTGGGAAAGGGTTGAGAAAAGGATTCCTAGTAGTACATCAACAGGCCCAGATTGCATTCCAATTATGCTGATAAAGACAATAGCTCCAAAGTCTAAGCAGGCTTTGAGAGAGGCAGTGAGCAAAATAATAATCGATGGAGAAGTTTCCGATGGATAGAAACTTAGCGGGATGAGCATTATCTATAAAGGAAAGGGGGAGAAAGCTGGCACAAACAACTACCGTCGTATAACAGTGACATCATTGGTCTACATACAGGCTGGTGATGCAGATTATAAAGGAAAGACTGCAGGCATGAATAGATGATGATTGGGTGCTGGGGGAACTGCAGAATGGGTTTCGGAAACACAGGAGGTTGGAAGACAATCTGTTCTCACTGACGCAGTGCATCGAAATAGCAGAAAAAGAACACAGGCCCCTGTGGCTAGCATTTTTGGACATCAAGGGAGCGTACGATAGCGTGGTTCAAGAGGAATTGTGGGGAATACTGGACACACTAGGCGCGGAACATGTAGTCACTAATCTTTTAAAGGGTATCTATAAATGTAACAAGGTAGTTATAAAGTGGGAAAAACAGGTATCCAAGCCTGCAGAGGTAGACCAGGGGCTTAGGCAGGGGTGTCCTCTGTCACCCTTGTTATTCATGATGTACCTACAAGGATTGGAGGCCAAATTAGAGGGAAGTAGACTGGGCTTCAACCTCTCTTTCGTCAAACAAGGAAAACTCATTGAACAGGCACTACCAGCCTTGATGTACACAGATGATATAGTGATAATGGCCGACAACAAAGAAGATTCGCAGAAATTGGTAGACATCTGCGGTAATGAGGGAGATAGGTTAGATTTCAGATTCAGTAAGGAAAAATCAGCAGTCATGATTTTTAATGGCAATGAAGGTAGTGAGCTTAGAATACAGGATTTCATGCAAGAGAAAACAGATAAATACAAATATCTGGGCGTATGGATAAACAATGGGGTCGAGTACCTAAGGGAACACGAAATATACGTGTCGACTAAAGGTAACGGAAATGCAGCGGTAATGAAAAACAGGGCACTGTGGAACTACAATAGGTATGATGTTGTGAGAGAAATATGGAAAGTGGTCATGGTTCCTGGTCTGACGTTCGGCAATGCGGTCTTGTGCATGAGATCAGAAGTTCAAGCAAGTTTAGAAATTAAGCAACGTGGAATAGGTAGGCTTGCCATAGGAGCTCACGGGAATACACCAAATAAGGGTGTACAAGGTGATATGGGATGGACATCATTTGAGGGCAGGGAGGCTAGCAGCAAGATAAAATTTGAGAAGCGATTGAGAGAAATGGGGGAGGAGCGTTGGGCTAGAAAGGTACTCAGCTACTTGTACATGAAGAATGTCGATACAAAATGGTGGAAGCAAACCAGAAAATTGACTGATGAATACTTGTACAACAGCAGGGGGCCAAACCAAAAAAAAATTATCATTTAAGAAGAACGTGAAGGAAGCCGAGACCGAAATGTGGAGAATTGGCATGATTAAGAAGTCCGCACTAGAGATCTATCGAACTTTTAAGCAGGGAACTTCCAAGGAAAAGATTTATGATAATACTCGGGGTAGTTCTCTACTGTTTGAGGCCAGGACGGGAGTATTGCGAACCAAGACATATCGGGCCAAATACGAAGGGTAGACACGGTATCCATCCATCTAACCAATCTATCCAGCCATATCCAAACAGCCATATCCATCCATCCAACCAATCATGTCAGCGATCGTGACGCCGTTGCTATATTTGCTTACGTGACTGAAAAATGCTCGTAAGAGTATACACGAAGCAAAATTTTGCGTAAAAACAGCGTGGCTAAGCGAAAATTTGAAGATTGGTCCAGACCACACTTAGAAACAATGTGCCTACTTAGAAGTTGCCGCCGCGGCGGATTACTTTAGTGCCCTGGCTGGTCTTGAGTTCAAGCTGATGTAGGTCTGCCTGATGTCTTCTGGTTCGTTTTTTTTATTTCGGCACTTTGAGTTTCCTTCGTTGTTTTTCCTGTACCCAGTGGATGGTATTGACAACCACTGCCATCCGATAAGTTTGGAGTCACAGTAATTGAACAACCCTATTCGGCGTCGATAGCGTGAAATTATGCAGGTAAAGACTTGTAATTGCAGGAAAACCAATGTGCTACGTGACTGGTAGGTGCATTCGAACGTGGCACGGCATATAATCGACCTTATTTGTTATGTGTTTGTGTTGCGCCCCACCTACTCCAATTAAAAGTACAACGCGAGATACTTGCCTCATTGGTGGAAATTACCACCGAAGAGGTTCATAGGAGCACATTCCTTGCATGCTATTGGAAATAAAATCGAGCGGAACTTTTCATTTAGCGTTTTAGAAAGCCTATTCTGTGGTTGTGCTATCGTGTACTTCGATTGGCTCTAACTATCCCATGGGCACGATCTCTGAAATACAGGTGTCGATACAATTTTGAATGATCTGGAACGGGCGCGTACTTTGTAAACAAAAGCGTATTTGGGGTACGTGTGATGACGCATCAACTAGAAACAAATCAAGCGTTTCCACCTTTACTGTTCAAAAACTGATGTAAGCTGTGATAACATGGCAAGTTGTGGGGATAAAATGACCCCAGTAATTTTAAATTACACTGGAAATGTGCAAACTTTTATGATTCTGGAGCAAATCTTGGCTGAATTCATCCCTGCGACAATTACCAGCCATTTACCTTGGCGCACGAACAACATTCAAAGGTGGAGCGAGCCATTCACGCGTAGTTTGTGCAAAGAAGCCATCACTTGACCTGAGAATAATTGCGTTCTGAAGGCGAAACTCTCGTCGCATGCTCTGATAGAAGCAGACGACAAACGCGAGCAGACAACGGCTTGGCCGACAGGCGCAGCTTGTAATTGGTTGTTAAGCAATATTCTCAACACCATTTCACTCCATGACGTTGCCTAAACACTTCTTTCATGTGGCACGCCTGTCGCGTTCGTGATATCATCCCCCCTCGCACATAAGAGCATATTTTGTCACGCCGTGAGAAATGCGCAAGTACTTTCTAAGAGCTCTCTTACGTGCTGTGCCGTTCTAGAAAACAACACGCCGTCGTTAACAGCATACCTGTAGGTGGAAATTTTAACAAATGCCTCTCGTTTGAGTTGCTTCAGCGTTCGATTGGATATGTTGTGATTACCACTGCTTTTCGGTGCTATTAGGTGGTGTGAAACCCAGTGGCAGTGTATCGGTGTACGGTGACGCATAGCGAAGCCTGTGCCTCGGTGTGTTTATCAAGCGAGGTCGGCGCCTGTGCATCAACGATTACTAGCGCTCGAGAAGGCTGCAATGTGTGTTTTCGCGCTAGCAACAGTTCGTTCACTTCGATTTCCAGTCTCTCAGTTGGGTGCCGTGCGACATTTCGGATTGACAGCATTTCGGCACGTTACTTGAGTGACCCCCAAATACATACAGAAGCGTATTAACTGCGCGCTTTGTTCGGTTCTTGTTTCGCCACCAGTTAGCCCATACGCTTCTATTTTCCTGTGAGCAGTCTAGTGTTCGGGAGTGAAACAATGTTCGTTGTGAAGAGTGGTGTTGTGTTGACGTTTCCAAGACTTGTGAAGAGGCTGTGCTCGTGTGACCAAAAATTGAAAGACAGCGTTGGTAACGGTTTTGCCATGTGAAGTTGCAATGGTGGCGCTTGGCGTTTTTGTTTCTTAACTCATCACTTCCTTCTCCGCTTTTGTAATAACCATAGTCTGAGCACCGTGATGTTACGAACCGAAGCATGAACATGCTACATTCTGTTGTGGATCGTACTTTGCTCTGCTTCCACAAACACACAGTAGAATAATGGCAATGTCTCGCCCACCTGGTCCATTTCGTCCTTCAAAAGGGCCCTTAATAATGCAATGGAACTGCGCCGGCCTTCTAAAACGCCTGTGCGAACTCAACCATTTCCTGCGCGACATTCCAATACCGATTCTAGCCCTCTCCGAAGCCGGTCTACCGAATGCAAGGACGCTCCCAGGGTACACCCGACACAGCAACCCGAGCATAACGTCGTTTGCAAATGGAAGCGCAATGATATACATAAGGCGGGAAATACCTCACGTCACCTTACCAGTGCAGAGCTCTGTTCCAACTCACTGGAAGTCGCTGCTGTGCAAGTGTACCTGGGAAACCGAAAACTGAGTGTGGTATCGGTGTACATAAGCCCACGAAAAAAGTCTCTATGGGGACTTTCCTAAAGGACCTCTGCACTCGATGTCCCGCTCTTCGAATACTCTGTGGTGATTTTAACGCGCACCATCCACTCTGGGGAGATAAGAGTGTAGATTTTCGAGGCAAGGAACTTCTAGCAGCTGCAGATGCTGCCGACTTATGTGTGGCGAACGATGGTAAACCTACATTTTTCAGGCCACCAGATTCATGGAGTGCAATAGACCTTGTACTTCACTCCACGGACCTTCTGGTATCATCGACCACGGCTCCAGACAAGATGGGCAGCGACCATTTCCCCATCTTCACCAATATCCTGGGATTTCGAACTGCTGGTCGACAATTCTGCAATGTAACACGCTGGGACACCTACAGAAAAGTGTTGGACAAATCCACTGGTGAGCTGTTCGCAGATATGTTGCAAAGCAAGCGATCAGCAACTTCATTGCTGAAACTGCCCGACCATTTTCCTGCTCCTGACTTGAAATTGAAGAACCTCTGCGCAGCACGTAGACGAGCGGAGCGGAAAATATTGAGAACAAAAGGAAATCCATCTGCAAAAACTGAATATAACAGGATAAACGCTGCGATTCGTCGCCATACAAAAAAATTAAGACGAAATCAATGGGCAGCTTTCTGTGAGAGTTTATCAACGTTTACGCCCTTGACAACGATATGGGCAGTAATAAACAGTCTTTCTGGGAAGATCCGAACACACAGGCCATTCGAAGCACTCGCTTTGAAACAAGGGAGAGATTTGCAAACCCTTGCAGAGGATTTCGCAGACGTGTACATATCTGGTAGATCAGCAGGAGCGGCGATTCCTCTATCACCCCAGTTTTTTTCACACGATGGATACGCCATTCACCTTTCGAGAGCTGGATATGGCACTTAGCAAATTAAGAAGGCGCTGTGCCGTGGGTCCCGATTTGATCAGCAATCAAATGCTGACAAATCTACCATATGAGCGAAAAAGGGCCCTTTTGGACATATTTAATCATGTCTGGAGCACGGGAGAGATCTCATTTGTTTGGAAGACAGCATGGGTGGTGCCAGTCCTAAAGTCTGGAAAGGATCCTGCGAGCCTCGCGTCATATCGACCGGTATCTCTTACATCATGCGTATCTAAGTTGATGGAAAGATTAATATGTACAAGATTAACTTGGTACCTTGAACAAGGAAGACGATGGCCACCGTGTATGACCGGATTTCGCCAATGACTGAGTGCCCAGGACAGTGTTTTGGACCTATTAAGCCACATCGAACACCACCGCGTCAGCGGACTCTCGACACTTGCCGTCTTCATGGACGTTGCCAAGGCATATGATTGTGTGCTTCAGGCAGGCATCGTGAACGGGCTCCAAGCCATGGGTGTGTCGGGAAATGCTCTTCGGTTCGTACATGAATTTTTCAGAGACCGCTGTGTCCGTGTTAAGTTTGGAAATTAACGAGCGAAGAGAGACGCGTTTCCCTCGGCGTCCCACAAGGCAGTGTTCTATCTCCCTTGCTTTTTAACGCTGCCATGGCCAGGCTTCCCGACACTCTGCACTCAGCTCTGAAAGCAGTTAAAATATCAATCTACGCCGATGACATCTGCATTTGGATCTCAGGGTACCAGCACAAACGTTTGGCCCGGATAGCACAGAGCGCTATTTCAATCATTGAGCGTCACTTGTTGACACTTGGCTTATCTTTATCAGCGGAAAAGTCGGCCTTCATGCTCTTCCCGGGAGGGCGACGAAAGTCAACACGTCTGTCGCTGAATATTCGAGGCCACTCAATTCGTTGTGCAACAAGTGTCCGTTTCCTGGGCATTACCATCGACAACAAGCTATTATGGCGAAGTGCGGTTGATGGTATAGTCACGGCATCAGTGCAAAGGATCAACGCTCTTCGTCGCATGGCAGGGGTCCGTTGGGGCAACAATCCTATGCCCATGCTTAAATTGAATGATGCGCTTATAACAAGCCGCATTCTTTATCAGCTGCCCCTGATATCACCATCACCAAGCCAGTTCGAACGCCTAGAGGCAGTGCACAGAAAGGGTCTTCGCTTGGCGATGGGAGTCCCTCAGGCGGCTTCAAACACGAAGGTCACCAATGAAGCCGAGTCTCTTCCGCTCCACCTTTTGGCGTCTCAGGCCTTATTGACGCAGCTGTCAAGACTGGGTGAGTCCTTCGCAGGCACGGCGCTTCTCCGGCGGCTAAGAGCAAGAACTGGCTCACATTTCAACGTGGCACTAAACACATTTCAATATTTAGGCTTGAAACTGCCTAAACGGCGCCCTATGAACCCGCCATGGTCTTTTGTGGATGTTGCGTGCAACTTCAGCGTACCCAATCTACCAGCGAAGCGCATCATTCCAGCCACGGAAGCAAAATGTCTTGCGCTGGACCACTTGAGCACCATGTACCGCGGCCACCTACAAGTGTACACCGACGGATCAGTGTGCACACAGACGGATAGCTGCGCAGCAGCTTTCTGCATACCCAGCCTGGGCGTGTCATGGTCGGGCCGCCTGGATCGAGTGGTTTCGTCCACAACGGTAGAAAGCGCTGCAATTACGGCGGCTTTGCGAAAACTGCGATCTTTTTCTGCACGAGATGTTGTAGTGCTGACGGACTCCAAATCGGCGCTACAAAGACTGCATCGTGGCCTACCTCAAGAAAAGTTCACCAGGCAATCTCTGGCACTAATCAAACACCTAAATGGCAAGAGTTTTAATATAAAGTTCCAGTGGATCCCATCCCACGTTGGCATTGAGGGCAATGAAAAGGCTGATGCCCTTGCATGGGAAGCACGTACATCGTTTCCAAAAGTAAGAACTCCCAAGACTTACCAGAACAACAAAGATGTGATACGCAATCATTTCAAGGCGATCTACAAGTTTCCACACCAAGCATGTGTAATTCATGGACTTTCTCGTGAAGAAGCGACGCTGTTGTACCGCATTAGAACCGGCTCCGCATACACCCCGGCCTGGTCATTCAAGACTGGGAGATACGCTTCCCCGTTCTGTGCCTTCTGTGGTGAGATCGGGAATATGGAACATTTCATTTGGCTTTGCCCACAGTTTGATGCGCAAAGAGCAGCGATGATCCGCACCTTGCGAAAAGGCTGTCATAGGCACCGGACAGTTGATGACATCATCTTTCCTGAAGAACCCGTGGCCACTAGGAGGAACGTGCAACGAATTTTGTTGGTCTTCCTGCGAAACACTGGGCTGTCTGACACGTGGTGACATTTTCCAAATTCAGGAATTGCTCAGGCGGAACACTTGCCGGCCATGCAGGCCAGGCCAACCCCGCCGGCTGCAACACCACCACCACCTACTTCAGAGCACAGCTCCTCTATTTGGCATATTTTGTACACAGTGCGTTGGTCAAATATGTCGATTTCAAAATATCAATTTCAATCAGAATAAACAAGCTATCATTCATAGTTGTATAGGTGCGTGACATTCATGCATATTGTAATACCTGTTGGCAATTACTATTAAGGGCACAAATCAAGTCAAGCTGAATACACAGATTTTGTCCATGCACTTTTCATTTGTACTGCAACAGGTATAGAAAAATAAGCTTTGGTTTAAAAATTCAATGTAGTAACCAAAAGCAAAGTATCTCTCTATGACGCAAATTAATTTATCATTGTTCTGTTTTGCTCTGTACAATTGGGGACCCTCAATCATAACTCAATTAGCTGCTATAGTTCATTTTAACCATTGAGATCGGATCTACACAAAAGCGCGCAACATGACAGGTAGCGAGAGAGAAGACACAAAGTAATCACTCTGTCTTCTCTACCTGTCTGTGTTCTTTTGCCTTGCTGTATGTAATGATTCTCACCTAATTAGCACGAAAACATGTCCTGACAAAGGCAGTCAACTTTCCGCAAGCAATTAGCTCGCTGCAAGTCTAGATATTTTTCAGAACATCGTGATGACGAACCGCTGGTCAAATATACAAACACGTGAAAATTAATATACCAGGTATGATATCGGTATTTAGACACTAGACACTCTTGCGATAACAGAAGATGCAGGGGGTAAATATGAAGCTTGAGTTATGTATTTATGAAGGAGCATGGCACAATGCTCTTCGATCAAAAGGGGAGTAAAAAAAGAGAGCTGGAAAGCCACTTTCTCAAGAAATAATCATTTCTTAAGAAATGATTATTTCTTGAAAAATGACTCACCGCCATGCATATTCTAAGGCCGGGCAACGTCTAAAGAAAGTACTCGGTGACACTGCAAATCAAACCCAGTACCTCCTAGATTGTAGTTGAATGTTGTAACTGCTCGTCTACTGCTCCATTGCTTGAAATGAGAACTTGCCACTGCAGCGTTTACGCTATTGCTAATATATCGCCAATCCTTCCACTGACGCCAATTACAAAACGTAAGGTGAATCTTGATCAAAAGTAGAAAAAAATATTTTGAATACGTTCGCCCAAGGTTACTAGAAGGTAGAAACCACCAAGTGTGGCTGTATAACCATGCGCTATTTATCTTCTACATTACTGGCATAATGTTGAGATGGTTGGCAATAACGTAGCCTACCTTCCAATATTTGGCAAATATACATAAAAATAAAAGTATATCCGCATATTACAACGCTAATCATAAATTTTTTTACTGTCACTGGTGCCACTCTTCCTAAATGAATTCACAGTTTGTTTCCATTATCGTTATTTAGGGATGATTTTGCACAATAACTCGCAACTCTCCAAATTATCCTTGATTCTCACATCTAAAGACAGTCACACTTCATCTCGCGTTCTGTGGGCTTTTGCTCCCATAAAACGCGTACTCCACTTTTTATGGTTTTCAAGCATCCGACGCTGCTTTGCGGAAACTTTCCCTGACGTCTACTGGGCCAGAAAAATGTCTTAATTATCTATCACTTAGATTTCAGGCTTTTGCGAAGACGAAACGAGAGTCTCTCTCTCTCTCTCTCTCTCTCTCTCTTTCTCTCTCTGTCTTTTTTCGTCCTTTTCGCACGTGTGGTAACGTCTTTTGACTTCAGTACTCGTATACACGTCCCTTGCTTTGTTTTTTTACTCAAGAAGTGCTGGACGAAATAACTGCACCGTGTTTTGTGAAAAGCATCAGCACTCAAACACCTCCCGACGAGTCTCCCTCGTTTTACGTAGACACATATTTAAGCGTAAGCGCATGCACATTCTCGCATTCCGGCTTTACAAAATGCTGTGGTGCATGGAGCCTCTGAAATTACGCTTACAATCTCGTTTTATTACTGTTGTTTTATGTTTCTGCAGAATTCGTCCCCAGGCACAAAAGCCACTTCTGTGTCTTGTTATAGGATTAATATAAGAAAGGCAACCTTTTACGTCTAGCTACAAAACACCCTTACGTTCACCACTATACCATGCTCGATCACACCAGATTTGTAGAGTAGCACCACAGCTTCATTGAAATGTAAGGTAACTGGTCGCTATAAACAGGTAAAGACATTTGGGGCTCACTTTCAAACATTGCATGCATAGATTTTCGCCTAGTTTTATTGATGTGGTGCACTTAGAGTGTTGTTCACTTGTGCTTGGCGAAATAGTGCATGAGTCATTGATTTAGGCTATCGAGCAATTTCTTTTTTTTTTTGCTTTCATTGATGAAACGCGAGCGCTTGGCCTTGCACAGCACACCCAGACGTCTATTACAACGCGTAATCGCGTAAGCGCTGTAGCAGACGCCCGTGGAGCTGAAACTGAGAGGCAGCGAATCTTTGACTATCATCGTATATTCTTGATGCTAGACGCTTTGCGTGCTACTTTGCTATTATCAGCACACACTTCTTTCTTTCCATGCCGTTTCATAGGATATTGCGTGTCCTCCTCGCCCTCCTAAGTGCGGAATAAGTTAAATTCGTACCCGCGTTATTGAATCTCTCGAGATACGAGAATTCCAGGGTAAGAAAATGCAAGAGTAAGCATTGTGAATACGGTCCTAGGTTCTGATCACAAAACTTTGATTTTACTGGGCGGTAAAAAAAACGAATATTTTCGAACGTTAAGCCCCGCCGCGCTGGTCTAGTGGCTAAGGTACTCGGCTGCTGACCCGCAGGGCGCGGGTTCAAATCACGGCTGCGGCGGCTGCATTTCCAATGGAGGCGGAAATGTTGTAGGCCCGTGTGCTCAGATTTGGGTGCACGTTAAAGAACCCCAGGTGGTCTAAATTTCCGGAGCCCTCCACTACGGCGTCTCTCATAATCATATAGTGGTTTTGGGACGTTAAACCCCACATATCAATCATTTCGAACGTTAAATTGACATTAATTTTGAGGCATGGTGATGACCATCTGTCTCAATAAAAAACAGCGAACAGAAGATCTCGTGCACTGGGGTACAACGCACAAAAATAGAAGTTTTGAATTAATAGTATTTCAAGTGAAATCTAATTACTCAAGCCATGAAGTTTTTCATCAGAGCTGCGTTGTGAAAAACAAAACTCTGCATGCACCCTAAGAGTGGCTGGTATACTTCTTCACCAGAAAATAAATAATGTACATAGTCATGCACGACATGCCAGCACATCATAACACACTGCACCTACGATATCATAAAAGCAAATGGGAACTTTTATTCAAAGTATAATTTAAAGTATAGAAAACATACGAATATAGATGTTCAGTAAAACGCAATTTTCCGGCAGGTATGCACTGCGAGCATGTAGATATGCTTTCATTTGACAATAGTGACAGAGGGATGAGTGAACAATTCGCAATGAGTACACACCAACCACACAAATAGATACATAATCAAAGCCATCTGTAGAAAAATTACAGACAAAATCAGCCTTCGCTGACAAAATCATTTGTTCGCAAAAGCCTGTTGACGCTTTTGCGAGCGACTCGCCTCGTCGAACGATTGTGACAGTGCTCTGTGTGTCTGTGTGGGAGAGTGTGATTGTGTGTGTGTGTGTGTGTGTGTGTGTGTGTGTGTGTGTGTGTGTGTGTGTGTGTGTGTGTGTGCGCGCGTGTGTGTGTGTGTGTCTGCTTCCTTCCCTTTTTATCTCACTCTTCCTTTCCTTACTTTTTCTCCTCATTTTTCCCTTCCTCAGAGCAGGGTAGCAAACCATACATTTGTGTGCCGATAACCTTCCTGCCTTTCATCATTAAATCTATATTTATCTCTCTACCAAATGGCTACAACTGTCAAGCAGAAACACAAGCTCTTACACACAACCATTCTTTTAACTTTCCCACTTTGATGTTACAGTGATACCTGCAGCTAAAAACATGCGCTCACTGGGCAACTGAGTAGCAGGGAGGAGAAGATATCGCAAAGATATTTTGGAAATATCTGGTTAAAGTGTCTTTATGTGGTTTTCGCTATTTGAAAACATTTTTCTGTCTTGGGATCAGAAGTTCATTGAAGTATTTTAGAACCTCTACACTATAAAGTAAAAGCTCGTGGATATTGTTTAGGACTAGCAATAGGTCAGTTTCCAAGACTGTTTTCTAGCCCTTTTTTTTTTGCTGAAGCCATGATGTGTCGAAATAAGAAAAAGCCTCTATAGTGAACATGCGCTCACTTTTGAAGCAAGATATCAGTGAAAGATTTAATAAAGGGCCTACTGTGACGACGTTGCTGTTAGCTTTAGCCGCCCACCCTCGCCAAGTTGCACGACTGCACTTTGTCGTGTTTTAAATATCTTTCCTGCCAAATTATTTGAAACTTTGAGTAATAGCTTTTCGAAAGACAAATCGAATTATACAGCTAAGTATTATTCGGTTCGAATTCCAAACACCGCTGCACTCAAACTTTGCATCAGCGATTACCATAATTAGAGGCCGGCTTTTGAGGCACTAGAAAAGCGCGTTTTAGGTGCCAGAAACAGTCAGGCAAAACACAGTTTTAGGCCTCCAAAATTATAAGTTTAGGCACAAGAGGTGTTTACATAATTAAAAATAATTTCAAATAAAGACATGCGGGATCTATACATATGATGGTAAAGCAAAAGAAATTTATTATTTATGATTAGCACCACCCTCTTGCCCAGAAACCTTGTAGTTTTTAAAATAATTCATTGATGGCACAAAAGCACCAGTGGTTGAACATATCCATTTGATATTCCTTTTTTGCGCATGGTTCCCAATACGCAGTCTCTTCTTTTAACCACTAGCATCGTGATTCTAATGTCTAATGTCGAATCAACACGCTCGTTGGTATCTCTTTTCGACATGGATGAGAATAGCAGCACAGGAGCAGATAGGACCACTAAGAGGCCAGAAGAGAGGTATGCCTTGAAATCGCCGGATTTAATTGCGTAGGCTCAATTTTTCTTCTGTCGCTGTGCACCTCAAAGGGTTCTTTCTAGTTGTCAGCATTTCAAGCGGACAAGAGTAATACTTTCTTGGCGCTCATGTTAACGTCTGCCGAGATTTGCAATGCTACGCGCCGCAAAAAGGCGTGGAATTTCAAACTGAACACTGCGTGCTTCTCTCACTGGCTCGCGCTCAAAAATTGAGAGGCTCATTTAACCATATGGTGTAGTAGCGCAAATTTGACGGGGACGAAGAGGACAAGAAAACACGACACTCGCTACACTCGCAACTAATTTTTATTTCAGAAGCAGCACTTCATATATAACCCAAAACCCTAGCGACACAGAAAAGAACTACGAACACTGAATCATTGCCAACAGAAGCTTTTGCGCAGACTCAAGCGATAGTACTCGGCAGTTAAGCTTAGACACTTTTAGATGACATAACTAAAACAGCCCTGGGTAACATCAAATCAAAAAAACAAAAGATTATGCGGGAATTCACACGTGTTTGAAACTAAATTTTGAAACGACAAGAAGGAGAGTATGACACGTGCAAACACTGATCTCAATTAAGTCCTTCGAGGTAGCTGGCTTCTCACGTGCGACGGGGAATGCTTCCTTCTTATCTGTGCTCTGACGGCGCTAAACAAGTACATTGGAGTTCTGACATCTCTCATAGTAGTGCGGGACAATGTGATAATAATTCAATATGACAAATGTAAGTTGTGCAATCTGTGCATGGCTAGAATATATGAATGAAAGTTTATATAAATAACAAATCACAAAAGCGGAACACTCGTGCATTTTTACTTCAATCTTTTACTTTGAATCGCCGCGAGGTGCGATGCTAATCCGCCTCTATTTCACATTGTTTCTTGCTCTCGCGGTTCCTACGGCATGCTAGTGTCAGCCGTGACAACGATTGGCGCGTTTTGGTGCATCGTTTCTCACGGCAGCACCAGAGCTGTATCCTTACTGCGGTGTTTTGCGGTAAGAATACATGATTCATGCCAGCCTCTCCAAAAGTGTGTTCATAGAGGAATCAATTCCACAGAATTAGGCAGTACAATCCGGAGAACGCCACATTGCCGCTTTAGCCGCTTTAGGGTCCCACTTAAGGCTCTGGCTCTGAGACACTCGTTTGTATATCCTAGACTTTGTACCTTGTTTTTGGAAATAGTAAAACTTGAAACTTGAAACTTGAAACTAAAGGTTCTGTCTCAATGACACAACACCACTCCCATGAAAGATGTGACTCAGATGTGGCATGTACACGTGAGCTTGCGTGTGCATGACGAGTTGATGCGTCGGCGTAATGTGATGCTCCTGCTCCGATCAACGCCACCTACAGTTTCTTTATGTAGCAAAGGTGCAATCCAAATGAGGGCAGACAAAAGGAGTTTCGCTCGCGAAGGCTACACAAGGCCAGTGGCAAGAGTTTCAAGCTCACCTCTTCCCATGATGGTTTCACGGCTCGTTATGAACGAACTTGAATAATTCTTGTGATTAAACGCTGCCCATTGGGCACGCAAGAACTTCCAGTGTCTAACTGCAATTTATCATGTGACCTGGTGAAGTGCCCTTAAAGAAGTAAATTTTCGACAAAGTGACAGCCGCGTGCAGATCACTATTTTTTAGTCTACTCTCTCCCCTGACAGCACTCCACGGTATTGCATTCATTGTCTACCTTCACGTAGCTGCTTCTGTTCTCTGTCCACTGGCACACTCATGTCTTCCAGGTGGCTCTTGAATTTTTCGGGACACTGGACTGGCCAGCCATCTGCAGAAGCCACCCACCATGTCCTCGGCTACGGACACCACTCTCTTCTACTTCTTTCTTTTTATCATTTCATTTCCTTCTCGCCATTCGCCTGTAGAGGCTGAGACGAGCTCGCATGCAGGTCATAAGAGGTAGCATTTTTTTCTTGTCGCTTCGTCCTTTTTAACTGCTGCTAGCGTTTGTTTTCCGCAATTAGGTTGAACTAGAGGGCTCGCTTGGACCCCTTAGAGTTCCTAAGGTTCAATATTACCTGGTAACATGAACAACTGTCTCCGACTACACTTGAAACCTAAATTTGAGGTTAATTTTTATTTATACGGGTATAACTTTCAAATTAACAGGTGTTTCTCATAATTACATTGTGGATTTATGATACGAGATACGAGCAACTATTACTATTAACGCAAACCCTGTCTGGCGTACCTTTGAGGTGAAATGACATTACGTCGATGGGCAAGCAAACAGGGAAACAAGAAACGTTAGGACACTAACAGACAAAAAAAGCAAAAAAAACGCCAGGCCTGTGCTAGACGCGCCGTACAGTCACAGCGCTAGCTGGAAGAGAATATTTCTATATTTCTGGAGCACATTTGCATGGCACCTACTGCCCTATGATGTTTCTCTGTTTGTGAATATCTGTGGTGAAGCGAGGTACACACTACACAGCTGTAAGGTGGTAAGGCTTCATTCATGATGCGGTGGCTGACAACGATGAAAAGCTATAAGTGAAGCGCTCTGTAACGGTTTGGAGGTTTTCAACAAACGACTCGTTACGTAAATCACTACTTTGACGCCGGGTCGTGTTTTGTTCCCCTAGACCGATCTACTACTCATGTTCATACAATTCCTTACCCGACTTGAAGCCTACATGTGGCATGTTTGCAAAGAAGTTTCGAGCATGGGCGTAGTTCAGAGGTAGAGCACGGGGCTGACAATGCAGGATTCTCTGGTTCAAACGCCACTCTGTCAAGGGAACTTCTAAGAGCTTGCTCCGCAAGGTTCTTGTGCTCGCGCCTTGTCCAGCGGCAGCGGCGGCAACAACCGCGGGTACTCTTCTCTGGTTGCCACTCAAGGCGTCCACTCCAGTGATTTTTATTTCGTTTTGTTTTCTTGCAATTGTGGTTACGCACACCAGCGGCGGCAGACGATTATGGCACCTGAATAGGCACTTGTTGTTATCTTATAACAGCTGTCACTGTAAAAAAGAGCTTGTGGTGTCTTGACTTTCCTCTTGTGTACATGTTTGCACGCCTAGTATTTTAACATGAATGCACACCGACTAGCTTGGCTAGCTGCTCCCCTAAGTAGCTACCTCACCTCACTGAAACACAATTACAGAGCTTGGTTTGTTTTTGCTAGAAGGAACCTAATCTCATTCATACAAATTGGGAATATTCGCAACGAATGACTTTCCATTTTGCTCCACATAGACGCAAAAAAAGTGTTTTCTGCTGGTACCAAATGCAACCCAGCATCAGGCGGGGGGTGTTCAACTTGATTGAAAGAGGGAATAATTCTCTCGGTATGCATTAGCTTCTTACACACTAGGGCTACGGCACTTTTATGGAAAGGACGTTACCTATTTTGCGAATCGTTCGATCGCAAGTTTATCCTGGAAATGATTAGCAGCTTCTTTTTCAAGACAGGTGGGAGAAACACAATGCGCTCAAGTGACTTCAACACTTCCAGCATGATACATCTTTCGGCTATTACTGAGGCACACCTTTGGCAGCATAAACGAACTTGAGGAGATCACCGATTTCCCTTTCAAAAGTAAATGTTAACGTTGCCCAAAGTGACCCTGTCATTAAAACCGATTTCATAATGTGGACAAGCTCATGCATATTAAACGTGAAAATATTCTCACCATACAATTTTGGCATGTGTTGTACAAACTGATTTTACAAATTATTGGCATGTGAGATTTCCCACTGTTTTATGCTTGCTTTCAACAACAAATAGGTTCTGTGTGCAAGCAAATAAAGCGGAGCAGGTACTTATGTGGCGAAATGCTTTAGAGACACGGCCCTTCGCAGTATAAAAGCCAATAATTCCATTCAGTGACTTTCCATAAAGACCTCTCAGAAAGTGACTGCGGCAACCTGGTGGAGAATCGGGGAGGACGAATTTTATGATGCGGTCGTTTAGCACAAAAAGCGTGTTTCTTATATAGCATGGCTTTTTTGTAGAGCTCAGCCACAATTCCATCGATTGGGAAACAACCCATTCGGAAATGATATATAAAAATAATCAGCTGTGAAGCACCAAACCAGGTCCAATGACCGCAAGTTGGCAACAGCTGAGAAGGCTTTCACGCTATCCACAGGGCATCTTCTTCTGGATGCAAGCTTCATTGCGCAAATAGCTGACTCATGATATCTTTCAACCATATCTGGGCCTTCATAGATACATTTTAGTGTTCCTGAAAAGAAAAAAACACACACCCACTTGTAACTGATTTGACCAATAGTCATCACACAAAAGGCTTTCTAGGGTCAGTGCACAAAGCTACACAATATCATAGTTCTATCCAAAAACTAGTGCACAAGAAACTTTCATTTGAACGCTACAGTGAAGAATAATGAATCAATGCAATGCTGACAGAATTTCTACCTCAACTACTCCAATAAAGCTTTCGAAAGCATAGTTGGAATGAACTGCTATGTTCGATTGAAATTTCGAATAGTTCAACTGATGTGTTCATTCCCAGTATGGGAATGAACATAGCAGTTCATTCCCATAGTGGGAATGAACTGCTATGTTCGATTGAAGTGTCGAAAACAACCAGGGCAATAAAATTAAGAGAAAACAAAAACAATTAGCAAAAGGCCAAATCTGAAACGAATTGTCCTGAATATGCAGCTCATGAATTTCCAATGAAGCTACAGTGATGGCAGTGGTCCTTTTGATATTCTTTGGTGTCAACTGCACACAATGTGTACACCATTGGGCCTGGCAATCTTATCCATGGTCACTCACAGCAATATCCGCAGACTTTCAACATCCTTTCACTGAAGGCTGCCATAGTACAAGAATCCATGAACCGACTAATAGACCTCCACAAGCATCCTGTCGATATGACAGCTACCAACGCCAAGACAGTTTGCCAAATTAGGACCACATGCCAGAGCATTCGCCAATGTATACTTCATTTTTCGCACTGATCAGAACTCGAGGTTTCCACTTTGGAAAGCAAAGTTGCCATGAAGTAGCCTGCAGTAGCTTATATTCGAGATGTCTGCACAGAAAAGAGGCGAACCACTCTTTTCTCATGCGAATAATATTAGCTTCCTGTAAGACCGGGATTAACTATATGTAAGGGTAACTCAGCATTGCAAAAGACGTTGCCAATAACTTGCAACTTAAAATATGAAGAGGAGCACCGACGTCCCAATCAATCTAATAAATCTGTCAAGTCCAAGTAAGAAGTCTTTCAACCTTCGTACTGGTGCGAGGTTCTTGACCTGATCGGGCTGCACTATGGGACGTGATGTGCAATCTCCTAAATCAATTGTATTTGTTCTACTGGCTAAAATTTGAGGCATCATTAACAAATATGACGCCCTAAGCTCTGTAACTGATACATGTGCGGCAGAAATAGTTGCTGTAGCAGAAACATGATGAATCTTTTTGTTAGTAATCTTTCAACAGTTCATTCAAAAAGGTAAATCTCCCGACTAGAGAAGTGGGAAGGTGGTTACAATCTATAAATCCGGTAACAAAGCTTTTTTTACAACTAATATAGCATGAAAAATCTTCGAGCCCAATATTTATTTTGAAACTTTTTATCTTCTTAATTCAAACGCGTTTTTTTTTCACATGCAGAGCACGACTTCGAAAAACACTGTCTTGAAAACGTCTTAAAACGCTCTTTTTCATAACATCCAACTGGATGGATGGATGGATTTGGCTGTACCCTTTAGATCGGGCGGTGGCTAGCGCCACCAAGCCGTAATACCTAATGAACCAAAAACTATATTTATTTTTTCCTTAAAAAGTGAGTTTGAGGATTCGTACTTTGCAGTGAAGAGTTTAATTTTCACCCGTGCCTTGACTTTAGCCACCAATCAGATAACCTCCTTTTAGTAAAGTCTACCCACTTAAAGTTTATTTTGCCCTCCCGGTCCCTAAACCCTAGTGCTTTGAAAAACTCTGCGCCATCATCCTGAACTATAGGGTGAAGCCCTTCACAGAACATTATCAAGTGTTCGGCAGTTTCTTCTTCCTCTCCACGCGCACTACATACTGTGTCTACCCCTTCGTATTTGGCCCGATATGTCTTGGTTCGCAGTACTCCCATCCTAGCCTCAAACAGTAGAGAACTACCCCGAGTATTATCATAGATCCTTTTCTTGGAAATTTCCTGCTTAAAAGTTCTATAGATCTCTAGTGCGGACTTCTTAATCATGCCCATTCTCTACATGTCAGTCTCCGTTTTCTTCACTTTCTTCTTAACCGATAGTTCTTTTTGGTTTGGCCACCTGCTGTTTTCTAAGTATTTACCAGTCAACTTCCTGGTTCGCTTCCTCCATTTTGTATCGACATTCTTCATGTACAAGTAGCTGAAAACCTTCCTAGCCCAACGCTTTTCCCCCATTTCTCTCAATCGCTTCTCAAATTTTATCTTGCTGCTAGCTTCCCTGCCCTCAAATGATGTCCATCCCATATCACCTTGTACTCCCTGATTTGGTGTATTCCCGTGAGCTCCTAAAACAAGCCTACCTATTCCACGTTGCTTAATTTCTAATCTTGCTTGAACTTCTGATCTCATGCAGAAGACCGCATTGCCGAACGTCAGCCCAGGAACCATGACCCCTTTTCGTATTCCTCTCACAACATCGTACCTATTGTAATTCCACAGTGCCCTATTTTTCATGACTGCTGCATTCCTGTTACCTGTAGTCGTCACGTATATTTCGTGTTCCCTCAGATACTCGGTCCTATTGCTTATCCATACGCCCAGATATTTGTATTTATCTGTTATCTCTAGCGTGACCTCCTGTATTCTAAGCTCACTACCTTCGTTGTCATTGAAAATCATGACTGCTGATTTTTCCTTAGTGAATCTAAAATCTAACCTATCTCCCTCATTACCGCAGATGTCCATCAATCTCTGCAAATCTTCCTTGTTGTTGGCCATTAGCACTAAATCATCTGCGTACATTAATGCTGGTAGTGCCTGATCAATAAGTTTTCCTTGTTTGACTAAAGAGAGGTTGAAGCCCAGTCCACTTCCCTCTAATTTTGCCTCTAATCCTTGTAGGTACATCATGAATAATAAGGGTGACAGGGGGCACCCCTGCCTAAGCCCCTGGTCTACCTCTGCAGGCTTGGATACCTGTTTTTCCCACTTTATAACTACCTTGTTACCTTTATAGATACCCTTTAAAAGATTAGTGACTACATGTTCCGCGCCTAGTGTGTCCAGTATTCCCCACAATTCCTCTTGAACCACGCTATCGTATGCTCCCTTGATGTCCAAAAATGCTAGCCACAGGGGCCTGTGTTCCTTTTCTGCTATTTCGATGCACTGCGTCAGTGAGAACAGTTTGTCTTCCAACCTCCTGTGTTTCCGAAACCCATTCTGCAGTTCCCCCAGCACCCCCTCATCCTCTATCCACGCCTGCAGTCTTTCCTTTATAATCTGCATCGCCAGCCTGTAGACCACTGATGTCACTGTTATAGGATGGTAGTTGTTTATATCAGCTTTGTCCCCCTTTCCTTTATAGATCATGCTCATCCTGCTAAGTTTTCGTCCATCGGGAACTTCACCATCGATTATTATTGTGCTCACTGCCTCTCTCAAAGCCTGCTTAGACTTCGGACCTAATGTCTTTATCAGCCTAATTGGAATGCCATCTGGGCCTGTTGATGTACTACTAGGAACTCTTTTCTCAGCCCTTTCACACTCTTGTTGTGAAAATGGAGCCATTGCACCACTTGATTCGTCCTTGTCTATTGTGGTGCATAAAGTACTTCTTTGTTGAAGATTTTCTGTCACCCTTGTTTTTATATATTCAATAGCTTCGTCCCCTTCTAGCCAAGCACCTTGGGCTGTAGTTATAAAACTCTGCTCTAGGCTCGTATCATTTCTTAGGGAGTTTAGATGGTTCCGAAATTTCGCAGCTGCCTTTCTATCTTTTATGTACTTCTGCCAGCCACTGAGCTCCCTTCCTTCTAATCTTTGCATTGATCAGAAGGGATGCATCCCTTCTACAGCTTAGAAAGGTTGCCCATTTTATTTCAACATCATCTGTCGGTTCCCCCCGCTGCTTAGCATGTCTGTGTTCCCTAGAGGCTTCCTGACGCTTTGCTATGGCTCTCTTAACTTCCTCATCCCACCAACTTTTGGGTTTGTGTCTTCCTTTTCGGGGTGACTTGTCACGCGTCTTAGCAAGCTCTAGCTCAAAGAGTCTAATTAGATTCGTGTATGTCCACACTGTCTTATTATCCTCCGTGATTACTTTCTCAATTTGTTTAGTGGCTATTTCAATTTGCCTTTCTGGATAAAAATTTTCCTGTAGTTGCTCATCTTGTCTCCTTCCCACTTTCACTGCTCTTCCAAAACTTAGCTTGATACGTTTGTGATCGCTACCCAGACTTCTGGAGCCACCTTCATCTATGTGCATTCCCCTGAGCTTATCATACATCCTATGTGACATCAGTGCATAATCTATCGTCGACTGAAGCCTTCCTACCTCCCATGTTATTTGCCCTTCACACTTCTCGGTACTGTTGCAAATGATCAAATCAAGCTTTTCACACATATCCATGATCATTTTGCCTGTCGGGTCGGTATACTCATCTATATCTTCAATGTGCGCATTCATGTCTCCTAGTATAATTATCTCGCACTCTCTTCTTAACTCCTGAATGTCCTTGGATATACACTCTACCATTGCCTAATTTTCCTCTCTGGCCTTTGCTCCCATCCACAAGTACACGAAACCAAGGAGTGTCATTTCACCTGCCACTTTCCCTTTTAGCCATAAATGTTCCTTGCACTCCTGCTTGACCCTTTGCCAGTCTGTACTTTTAAGAATGAATGCCCCCATACCACCCCCCTTTCTGCTGCCTCCTGTTCTATTACAATATTCCCACGCGTAGTCCGGAATGTTCGGAATGTCCATGTCCATGAGATCTGTTTCTACGAAACCGTATGCCATCGGCCTCTCCTCCCTTAGCTGTTCTTCTATCTCTTCCCCCTTCAGCCTGTTCCTACCACCCTGCATGTTAATATACCCTATGTCTGAATTGGCTCGGCGCTCGCGGCTACGTCTATTTATGCCCCGGACTCTACCTATCTTAGATATTGGTGCCACTTCGGAATCGTGTATGTCCATACCACCTGTCGAAGAGTCTCCCTGGTTGTTTTCCTCGTTACTAGCTATCCTGCACCCCGAAGGGCTCGCTTGCCCCCCAAAAAAGCTACCGCGCGTCCTGCAAGTCGCCAACCCACCTCATGACCTAGCCGCCCATCGAAGTGAATTCTGTCTCGTTGAAAACCCCCCCACCTATGCACCTCTCTGTTTATTTCCACCACCTCAAAGCCTTTCTCTCGGCTCATCCACCGTATCTCTTGGTTTGCGTTGACCCCCGCTCTTTGCAGGTAGCTATCACGCACCGGTACCTCCGGTATCGTGCATATCGCTACCTGTACCTTAGGATAAGTGGCGCGCATGTCATCGACACCTTTCGCCAGTGTGGCTGCTAGTCCTGCTGCATCTTCATTTAGGACATCGTTTAAACCGCCTGAAATTATCACGAGGTTTCGTCTATCAGCTGTCGTTTTGAGCTTTGCGCTCTCTTGCCTCATGACTGCTTCCAGCTTGCATCCTGGGAACGCCCCTACTGCAACCCTCTTGTCACCTCTTACCCTCTTTTTGATGGCTTCTGTGCATCGATTTAAATTCGAGTCTCCGGTGATTATCACAAGCTGTGACTTTTCAGCTGGAGCGTTCTGCACCTGGGGGCTACTTGCACCTGTGACGCCGACTGCTTTGTTCTCTCATTGCCCCACCACTACCTCGCTGAAGCTGGGCCTTGCGACAGCTGAACCGGCTAAACCTGTTTTTTTCAAACTTGCTTGCTTTTCCTTCTCCACCGTTCTGGTTGCCGGTTCCCTACTGTTCTCTCGGTAGGTCGCTTCTTTGTTCAGCTTCGCTAGCGCTTCCTCGACGGACTTCAGTCTTTCTCCCATTGCCCTCGTTTTCTCTTGCTCTGTCGCCAACGCAGTCTCGAGCTCGGCGATTCTCATCAGCAGTTCACTCTGGGCAACCATCATTTTCTCCATTTTTTCCTCGACCTCGCATTCCCTACACTTCGCGTCAGCCTCTTCTCCATCCGCTTCTACGCTTGGGTCCACTTTCAAACCCACTCCACATCCTGAACACTTTACAGTCTTTTTAACCATGCCTTTCTGACACCAATTGTCCCTATACTCGATAATTACTAAACTCGAGCCCTGCACTACGAAAAAAAAGAAAGCCTAAGCTCTACTACAAAAATTTGCGTGTTCAATGTACGCGCACCTCCCCCACGGGGTGGCAAAAGAAAAAAAACAAAAAAAATCAAACACACACACCCGCACTAACTAATAAATACCTGGTGACTGGCCCCAGAAAAAGCCGTACCATAAAATAAGTGCTACGAAGATTTCAACCGCTGCCTTATAATTATAAAGACAAGCTCAAAACATGCAAAAACACTTATCTGCGCAGTCGATCCGGAGCGCTCAAAAAACACGTCCATCCACCTTGACAGCCCGAACTGAACTCGTTGCCAGAGCCACGCAGCGCCATCTCGTAGGAAACAATACGTTAGAGGAAGGAAGGGTATGCAGTCCGCGTACATCTTAAAGTTGATATTCGGAAAAAAAGAGCGAAAGGGGTTGGCGCAAGGGACGCCAGCCCACCGGGCGTCTCTGGCGCCCAGCACGCCAAACCAGCCTTACTATTCACTACCTGCGCCAGCACACCTGGCTTCCATAGTTCCCAACCCAAACCGCTAATCTTACTGTTAACCATGGCTCCCAACAAGACCTAGCTGCTACTATTGCCGATATTGTAGACACATTGCACGTGTCTGTCGCAAGCGTCAGCGAGACGAGTGTCGTGTGTTTGACACTTACGACCTGGATGACTTTGCCACTGCGACCACTTTTCAGCACCGTCCTTACGCTACGCTGCATGGTCGGTCCTCCTCGCCATCAGTAACTCCTAAAATAGCTCCTCGCTACCGTAGTGCCAGGCATCGCTCGCCATCATCTTTTCGTCGCTCTACGTCGCCACTTCGACCTGTCTTTCAGTTCGCTGACTATCGCCCGGAAAACTAAATTATGCAGCTTCCGGGGGATAGGCTGCATTTGCGAAGTTATAAAAATTCCTCCTGAACATCGTCCTAATATGATATCTGTTTTAGTGGGTGGCATAGAAGTGCAGGCATTAATAGGCACTGGTTATAGTTTGCCAGTAATCCACAGAGATTTGTGTGTGAGTCTTCGCACACACAAAGTTCCTACGCCCTACGATGGGCCCATGTTGCTCGCTGCTCAAGGGGATGCCATCCGCCCTTCTGCCATGGGCACTGTTCGTGTCTAAATTGATGTACTTCTGCAATATGTACAATTTTCGGCGCTTAGTTCATGTACTCAACAGCTAATATTAGGATCGGACTTTCTTTCAATAGCGTCCACGTCCATCTGCTGCCGGCAACGCAATCTCCACATTAACGGTACCACCTATTCGCATCACGAAGATGACGCACCACTTCGTTTTTCTGCTACAGAAGACACTCAGCTACCTCCGCACAGTAAGCGAATTGTTGCGCTTCTGTCTGATGTCATTAACCGCGGCGATGTGCTCGTACAACCCTCCGTACGTTGTTTCACCAGAGAGATGGCATTCGCATCAGGCCTGGTTTCTTTCGACAATGGCTTCGCATTTGTTTGCGCAACAAACCGGACGCCTGAAAAAATTCTGGTTCCGAAGGGTTGAACGCTGGCTTGCGTCGCTACACCGGAGCCTTTCTCTGTGGTAACTTTTCAAGACGCTTCTCCTGAAGATCCCCCTGTTGAACATTCCCCAACTATCTCCACTCGCAAAACTACCATCAGCTTCGAGCTGACCCCTTCGCAGACCAAACAGCTGCTTGCCTCGCTGACAAAGCAGGGAGCTTCGTTTGACGTCCCTTCTCTCCTACTCGGACAGACGTGCGTCACCACATCGGATCGAGACTGACGGTACGTCCATCGTTCATCGTAGGCCATATCGCGTATCTGTAGCTGAGAAGAAGGTTATTGAAGAAAACGTTGACGACAAGTTGAAACGGAATATAATACGCCCCTCTGCTAGCATTTGGTCATCACCCGTCGTCTTAGTTCGAAAAAAAAGGTGGTTCTTGGCACTTCTGCGTAGATTACCGGGCGCTAAACAAGATCACGCGCAAGGATGTATACCCAATGTCACGAGTACGTAGTTCCTTCAATTCGCTACAGGGAGCTCCATACTTCTCGAGTCTGGATCTACGTTCGGGATACTGGCAAATACCAATGCATGAAGACCATAAAGAAAAGACGGCGTTTTCGACACCAAATAGACTTTACGAGTTCAATATAATGCGCTTCGGCCTCTGCAACGCGCCCGCAAACATTCGAGTGCATGATTGACACCGTTCTGCCTGGTCTGAAGCGGAAGACTTATCTGTGCTATTTGGATGGCATCATTGTTTTGTCGTCAACCTTCTCTCAACCCTTACACCATTTATACGAAGCCCTCATGTGAATTGGTACCGCTGGCCTTCAGCTGAACACGAAAAAGTACCGTTTTGCCAGCAAGACAATTAAGGTCTTAGGTCACATTGTGAGTAAGGATGGCAAAAAAATACCGGCCGTTCTTTGCTTTCCTCATCCCGAAAGGACCAAGGACGTACGCAGTTTTCTTGGTCTCGCTTCACTTTTCCGCCACTTTATACGAAACTTTGCCTCGATAGCGGCACCTTTGCACGAAATACTCGGTTCCGGTGTTCGCTTTAAGTGCTCTCCTGCCTGCGAATCAGCGTTAGCCATGTGAAAAATGTCCTCACATCTGAACCAGTACTTCGCCATCTTCGCCATTTCGTTGAAACAGCACCCACACTCCTGCATACTTACACTAGCGGTCATGAAATCAGAGGTATTCCACTGCAGCGTGATGAATCATCACGTGAAAGGGTCGTTGCGTATGCAAGCCGCGTCCTGACCAACGCTTAGAAGAATTACACCATGACTGAACAGGAGTGTTCAGCGGCCGTGTGGTCGGTGCAGAAGTTTCGACCTTTTTACATGGCAGCCATTTTACTATAGTTACAGACCATCATGGCTTACGTTGGCTTCTCACACTCAAGAATTTATCAGGACGCCACGGTAGATAAATTATACGTCTTCAAGAATATGACTTCACTATTACCTGCAGGTGTGGTAAAAAGCATCAGGACAGAGTACGCTTTTTCGCTGCCCACTTCCTACGGTGCCATCCACTGGTTCCGCTACTTACTTCAGCTATGAACGCTTGCATATTCCTTCCGCATCTGTTTCATCCTTAGCCACCATTGACAAGATCTCTCCAAAAGACTATGGCTCCATCATAATCTATCAACTCGCTGACGCTTAGTGTAAAGGCATCATAGATCGCCTTCAGGGGAAAAGGCGACCGCCTAATGCTCGCCTTCGGCGATGGCTCAGGCAGTTCAAGCTCGATGACCGCGTTCTTTACCGTCACATTTGTCACCCGGATGGTCAACGCTGGTTGTTCGTTCTCCCTCACTCTCTTCGAGTCGATATTTTTGAGGCCTATCACGACGACCTTATTGCTGGTCACTTCGCTTTTCAGAAAACGTACGATCGCTATAAAGGTCATTTCTACTGGCCAGGAATGTCCGCCAGCGTAGCAAAGCACGTCACTTTCTGCAACGTTTGTCAGCGCAGAAAGCTTCCGACATTACCTCAGGGCGGAGAGCTGCTACCGCTTCCCTGTTCGTCGGCACCACTTGAAGTCGTTGGCATCGATCTATTTGGTCCCCTTCCCACTACTCCCAGGGGTCACCGATGGATAGTGACAGCTGTTGACTTCTTGACACGTTACGCTGAAACGTCTGGCGTGAATTCGGCCTCCGCATCTGACGTGGCTATATTTATGCTTGAAGCCTTGGTCTTGCGTCATGAGGCTCCTCGTGTCATCCTGAGTGACCATGGAAAACCTTTCCTTTCGCAAATTATGAATGAATTGCTCAAAGTTTTCGGCACAAGTCACAAGACAACCTCCAGCTATCACTGCAAAACTAACGGGCTCACTGATCGCTTTCATCGTACTCTGTTCGACATGATAGTCATGTACACTTAGTCATATCACACCGACTTGGATGCAATTTTGCCGTTCGTAACATTCGCATAAATACCGCCATACAACGCACAACCGGCTACTCGCCGTTCTGCCTTGTTTACGGCCGATCGCCATCTTCCATTCTTGACGTTTCGTTCCTGACTGCCCCTGTTACACCATCTGCATCCTCCTGTGAACAATACGTGTCCCGCCTCCATCACTGTCGCCAGCTCGCCACACTCGAAATTGAGGGGAGACAACAAGCCCGTAAACATCTGCATGACGCATCGCACACCACTGTGATCTTCCGCCCCGGCGACGAGGTGCTACTCCGGACACCAGTTCGCACTCTTGGCATGTGCAACAAATTTCACTTTCAGTTCTTCGGCTTTACAGAGACTTAGAGCAGACCTCACCGTTAATTATCGCGTCGAACATGTGATTGCTCCTAGTGACCGGCGCTGTCGTGGTACCGAGATAGTGCATGCCTCGCGTATGGAGATTTTCGCAAGGCGTTTCCTGCATCTATCAGTTGCGACCAGGATAGCCGCTTTCATGCGCGAGGAATCAGTATGGGGATTTACAACACGTTTCTTCATTACCTTTACATAAACATCATCACATAGTGTTCCTTATCTGCATCGTTAGTGAACGTAGCCCTTGTGTCTGTTCTGTGCCAGGCGTGTGAAGGAGTACGTCATATATATATATATATATATATATATATATATATATATATATATATATATATATATATATATATATATATATATATATATATATATATATTGTAGCGATGCTGACGCCGACAGGTTAAAAAAACAAGCGACTTTATTAGGGCGAACTTGTGCCCACGGTTCTAAAAACTATGGTCGTCAAGTTCGAGTAGCCGAGTGGCACAGATCTGACTAACTTCCTCTTCCTCGTTGTTGAACGTCCGAACGCGTGGCGCATGCCAGCCGAGCCGGGTCTTGCTTGTGCTGGTGACGATGATTGTGGCGGGCTACTTGAATGTGGCGAACCTGTCGCAGCATTGCCCCCCTCCTCAGACGCATCGTCCCGATGCTTAAGACAGTGAAAAGATACACGCGCACTCTCACTCGTTTTTCGACGATCTGTCATGATAGGGCTTCATGCGGACTACGTGGACCACTTCCGTGGGATTGCGGCGTCTTGAACTCACGTGTCCAGCGGATCTAACTTCATAAGTGACGTTGCTGATACGGTTGAGTACTTCATAAGGGCCGAAGTATCGGCAAAGAAGCTTTTCAGAGAGTCCGCGGCGGCGCACTGGTATCCATATCCACACTTTGTCACCGGGATGATAAAGTGTGTCACTGCGTCGCTTGTTGTAGCGACTAGAATCGACGTGCTGTTGGTGGCGTATTCGGTATCTTGCCATTTGCCGTGCTTCTTCGGCTCTTTGCAAGAAGTCATCTAAGTCAGGTGGATAGCTGCTTTCGTCCTGTAGTGGTAACATGGCATCCAGCGGGGTGGTCACTCTTCGGCCGAATACTAGTTCGAAAGGGGTAACGTGGGTTGTTTCTTGAACGGCTGTATTATATGCGAATGTTACGTAGGGTAATATTTCGTCCCACTGTTTATGTTCAACATCAACATACATTGATAGCATGTCGGTCAGAGTTCTGTTGAGGCGTTCGGTTAAGCCATTTGACTGAGGGTGATACGCCGTTGTTCTTCTGTGATCGGTATTTGTCATGCGCATCAGGCATTGCATTAGGTCTGCAGTAAATGCGGTGCCCCGATCCGTAATAACGACGATTGGCGCACCATGTCTGAGCACTATGTTGTTCACAAAGAACTTGGCGACTTCGGCAGCTGTCGCACTGTATAGAGAGTCAGTTTCAGCATAACGGGTGAGATAGTCTGTGGCTACGACTATCCATTTCTTGCCTGCACGCGATGTCGGCAAAGGTCCTAGGAAGTCCATGCCGACTTGTTGGAATGGGACATCTGGAGGGTCTATTGGCTGGAGAAGGCCGGCTGGTTTTACGGGTGGAGTTTTGCGCCGTTGACATTGACGACAAGTTTTCACGTAGCGCTGCACTGATGCGAGCAACTTAGGCCAATAGTATTTCAGCCGAATCCTGGCGAATGTTCGGCTCACACCCATGTGTCCAGATGTTGGCTCGTCGTGGCATGCGTGCAGAATTTCCTCTCGCATGGCTGTGGGCACGACTAGTAAAAACGTTTCACCATTAGGTTCGAAGTTCCTCCTGTAAAGGACACTTCCTCGAAGGCAGAACGCGGAGAGCCCTCTGGAGAATATGCGAGGGACTTGAACGTCGAGACCCTGCAGGTGTTGTATAAGTGCCAGCAAATCCGGGTCATCTCGTTGTAGTTGAGCGATTTTGGATGTGTCGACAACGCCTAGAAACGGAAAGTCTTCCTCTTCAGGTACACTTGGATCGACAGGAGAGCGTGACAGGCAGTCGGCATCGCTGTGTTTCCTTCCCGATTTGTACACGACCGTAATATCATACTCCGGCAGCCTAAGGCTCCATCTTGCTGGTCGACCTGACGGGTCCTTGAGATTTGCCAGCCAGCATAGAGCATGGTGGTCACTGACAGCTCTGAACGGTCTACCATAAAGGTAGGGTCGAAACTTGTTTATGGCCCAGATGACTGCGAGGCACTCTTTTTCAGTTGCAGAGTAGTTTGCCTCAGCTTTTGATAGTTTGCGGATGGCATAGGCTAACACTTTCTCTTGACCATTTAGCCACTGGACAAGGATGGCGCCGAGGCCGACATTGCTGGCATCGGTATGGACTTCTGTGTCGGCTGTCTCATCAAAATGGGCAAGTATTGGTGAACCCTGTAGTCGTTTCCTTAATTCGTCAAAAGCTTTCTGTTGTTCGCTTTCCCACGTGAAGGGCACGTCGTCTTTTGTCAGTTTTGTAAGAGGTTCCGCAATCTTTGAGAAGTTTTCCACAAATCGTCTATAATAGGCACATAAACCCAAAAATCGACGCACTGACTTTTTGTCTCTGGGTGTAGGGAACCTCTGAACAGCGGCTGTCTTTTCGGGATCGGGACGAACACCCTCGGAACTAATGACATGTCCAAGGAATCGCAGCTCTTCGAAGCCGAAGTGGCATTTTTCGGGTTTGATCGTCAATTTCGCTGACCGGATGGCTTCCAATACTGTGCGTAGTCGCTCTAGATGTTTGTCGAACGTTGCAGAGAATACCACCACGTCATCCAAATACACTAGGCATGACTGCCATTTCAGTCCGGCGAGGACAGTGTCCATCATTCGCTGGAACGTCGCTGGTGCGGAACAGAGGCCGAATGGAAGCGCTTTGAATTCGTAGAGGCCATCTGGTGTTACGAATGCCGTTTTTTCACGGTCCCGCTCGTCGACCTCTATTTGCCAATATCCGCTTTTCAGATCTAAGGAGGAGAAAAACTTTGCGGATCGCAACCGATCTAGTGTATCGTCGATACGTGGCAAGGGGTAGACATCTCGTTTAGTCACACTGTTCAGTTTTCTGTAGTCGACGCAGAATCTAAGTGTGTTGTCTTTCTTCTTAACGAGCACTACGGGAGACGCCCATGGACTATTCGAAGGCTGGATGACATCATCAGAAAGCATCTCCTCCACTTGCTTCTTGATAATTTCCCGTTCTTTCTGTGACACCCGATATGGATGCTGGCATATAGGCCTCGTGTCGTCTTGCGTTATAATTCTGTGTTTCGTGATTGACGTGCGCTGGACCTTCGAGGTACTTGAAAAGCAATCAGAGAATTCTTTTACCAAGGCGTAAATCTGTTTCTTCTGACTGTCCGGAAGGCTCTGATTGACGGTCACGGATGTGTCGATGTTGCAGGCCACTGGTCGAGTGGTTGATGTCGTTAAGCTGCATAGTTCGGTCGCCATACAGAAGTCGTGTAAATAGGCGATAGCCGTGCCTTGAGCGATGTGTTGAAGCTCATTGGAGAAATTTGTGAGTAAGACATCTGCACGGCCATTCGTCAAGTGAACAAGACCCCTAGCTACGCAGACACCTTTGTTCAAAAACAGTCCTACATTTGTATCCGCTATGCCTTCGCGGTTGTACAATGCATCATTTTCTACGAGCACCATTATACTGCAGCGTGGCGGCACAGTTACGTCATCATGAACAACGCGTAGAGCAGTTAGGCGTCGTTCCTCAGATTCCTCCACAGGTATAGCTCGTTCAGTCGAAAACGACACGCTGGACCTACGCAGGTTAATTACGGCACCATTAGCTCGCAAAAAATCCATTCCTATAATGAGTTCTCTTGAACATTCTGGCAGCACAATGAAATCGGCCACGTAAATAAAGCCCCGTATTTCAAGTCTTGCAGTGCATCTGCCAAGGGGCGTAATAATGTGACCGCCTGCCGTGCGTATCTGCGATCCACTCCACTGTGTCACAACTTTGTTTAGCTTTTTCACCATCTTGTGACTTATCACTGAATAATCAGCACCGGTGTCGACTAAGGCATTCAGCTCCCATCCTTCCATTCTCAACCGCAAATCTGAAGTAACGTTTTCGTTGCTGCACCCATCTACCGGAAATACACCGTCATCACCCTCAAACCAAATTGGAGGATCTTTGTAACTGACGTTATCAGCGGCCTCACCTCCACAGGTCGCTTGCTTCAGTTTTCCGGGTGTGGACTTGGAGAGCGATGACCAGGCAGCCTTGAAGGTGTACGTGGGCTGGATGACCGGTAGCGCATAGGCGATGGTGACCGTGACCGGTGTTGGCGTAGAGTTGGCGAGTTCTGGCGCGTCGACAAGTACTCCTCAATCTCCGCTGGTCGTTCGCCGTTTCGGGGGCACGGTGCATATGACGGGAAGCCTCTTAATCCAGCCTGTCGGTAAGGACAGAATCTGTACAGATGACCCGCTTCCCCACAATGAAAACACAGAGGCCTGCGCTCGTGATCACGCCAGACGTCACTTTTCCTGGGCCTACGCTCCACATAGTGATGTGTGCTACGTGCTCCTGGGGGCAGATAGGTAGCTGTCGGTTCCCGTGGACGAGGTGCGCTGCGTGCCGCAGGTGGGAGAGGAGTCGTTGCCATCGCAACTGCTGCATTGCTGTGTACCGTGGGTTGTCTGACAACCTCAGAGTATGTTCGGATAGGTCGAACCGGCTGCAGCTCACGCTCTGGCTCTCGTATCACCTGCCTCAGTTCGTCACGAACAACGTCCGTAACAGATAGTGCAGTTGAAGTCTGGGGCATATGCAGTCTGCTCAGTTCTTCTCTGATAACTGATCTAATTAGCTCTCGCAGGGCTTCAACGTCGTTTCGCACGCCTCCGGGAAATACCTGTGCAGATGCGCAGTTAAGATTCCGGTTGTACTGCCGAGCCCGCTGTTCCAGTGTTTTTTCGATGGCCGTCGCTTCCGAGTAAAACTCAGCAACCGTGCTCGGAGGGTTGCGGACGAGAACGGCGAACAGCTCTTGCTTCACTCCGCGCATTAGATGGCGCACCTTCTTATCCTCAGCCATGTTGTAATCCGCACGCTTGAACAGGCGGACCATGTCCTCAATGTACATAGCAGCACTCTCGTTTGTTAGCTGGTTTCTCGATTGAAGAGCTGCCTCCGCCTTTTCTTTCCTGTCTATGTTCGCGAACGTAGCCACCGCTTGTCGTCGAAATACTTCCCAGGTAGACAACGAGGTTTTTGGTTCTCAAACCATGTCTTCGCGAAGTCTTCCAGGGCGAAGTATACGCGACGGAGCTTCTCTCTTTCGTCCCATCCATTCAAGCTCGCTACTCTCTCGAACAGGTCCAACCAATCTTCAACATCCTCGTACGAGTCGCCGTGGAAAACTGGCGGCTGGTGCGGTTGGCTAATGAACACTTGTGCCGGTGTTACCTGGCTAGTCATAGTGGTGGCATCCATCGTTTGAATTCCCCTTGGTATGAAGTGAAGAGGACCGAACTCAGGTGAGTCACCTCGAAGACGGCGACTTGCCCTCTGGTGTACAGGAGTCACTTCCACGGGGTTGATACGCTGGTCGTCGGGGCTACGCTGTCTTGAGCTCGTGGGGCTTCGATTCATAACCCAGCAACTCCACCAGAAATGTAGCGATGCTGACGCCGACAGGTTAAAAAAACAAGCGACTTTATTAGGGCGAACTTGTGCCCACGATTCTAAAAACTATGGTCGTCAAGTTCGAGTAGCCGAGTGGCACAGATCTGACTAACTTCCTCTTCCTCGTTGTTGAACGTCCGAACGCGTGGCGCATGCCAGCCGAGCCGGGTCTTGCTGGTGCTGGTGACGATGATTGTGGCGGGCTACTTGAATGTGGCGAACCTGTCGCAGCAATATATATATATATATATATATATATATATATATATATATATATATATATATATATATATATATATATATATATATATATATATATATATTTATATTTATATATTTATATATATATATATATTTATATTTATATTTATATATATATGACATAGATGATGAGAGTAACAATGCCAGGTAATTCTGGCATTGTTACAATGCCAGAAATACCCGCTCGTTTCCGGCGGCTCTCCGTCGCTCCTTTCTAGTTCCTCTCCTTCTTCTGCTTCTTGTTGTCTGTTGCTACCTCGTTCGCCCGCTTGTCTTTTTCTCTCTCTTTTTTTTTTTGGAGGGTCTTTGAACTGTGAGGGTGACCCTCTGCTACGGGAACTTGTATCATTTCACTTACATCCTCCGAAGAAGGCTGGTCCACCAGCCGAAACTGTTAGGATTAAATAAATATTTTATTGTTTTGTTTCCTATACTGCACTATTCTCTATGTTTATAACTATATATATATGCCAAGTGCCTAATCCCGCATTTCCTGAGATAGTTCCTAATCACTTCAACACCACCACCCAGGAAACCACTAACAATGCAAACGAGCCCCCATCTATGAGCACACCCTGTGACACTGTGACTGTAAACCTATCGGACACGAGTTTGTCTCCTGATGTAGAAAAACTGCTATCTAAAGGACTAAGCTTCTGCCCGACCGCAAAATGTTTCGATGAATTTCACTTGCTCCAAGACCTCGAGAACTTCGCTAGAAGCTTAAGGTTGCGCGAAAATTTTTTGGAGAGGCCTTCTAACCACAAAAAATTCGCAGTCGGAAAACAAATGATTAGACACCGAAAAGTGATCGATACAGGTGTCTGGACCATAATATCACCGAGGTAAAGAAAGATATAGAACACAAATACCACAGACAGTGAAGAAAATGAGAAAACCTAATAAAATCTGAAAAAATAAATATGAGAAATCTAGCATCTAGTACAGACATAACAATAAAACCCGCTGACAAAGCAGAATCAGTTTTAGTCCCTAGTACAACCAACTACTTAAAAGAAGTATAGCGCCAACTAGACGACTAAAATTTTACGAACGTCTTCCCGGTGATCCGACAGGCTAATACAAACGTATCCTATCAATAGAACTAAATAAACTGTTCGATGCAGAAAAGATAACCAACTCTGACCTCAAACTAATGCGAGCAGCATACCCTCATCCAGGTCGCTTGTACATTCTCCCAAAAATTCACAACCCCGGTATCTCAGGCTCACCAATCATATGAGGCATCGGTACAATAACTGAACCCATATCAGGGTACGTGGACAAACTAATGAGCCACATTCCATGCACCCTCGCTCGTACATAAAAGACACCACACATTTTCTTCGAGAAATTGCAGGTCTGTGTGGGCCTAAAAACTTGTACTTGGTTACTCTTGATGTCTCTTCATTGTATACAAATATTCCTCATGATGACGGCATAGCTGCTTTACAAAACATGTACGCAGACCATAGACAATCAAACACCTCAGATTTCTCTGCCATCGCAACATTGACGAAGATGGTCCTCAAATTAAATTCATTCAAATTTAACCAAGAATATTTTCGACAAATCAGCAGGACCTCTATGGGCACCAAAATGGCACCCAATTATGCCAACATATTTATGGGAAAGCTACAATCGAAATTTTTCGCACAATGTTTCTTGAAACCACTGTTATACAGAAGATATATAGACGACATAATTCCTATTTGGGACCACAGCGAGGATGAATTTCTCAGCTTTATCGACACTTACTACGCTGTACATCCGAACATAAACTTCACACACACCTACTGGCAAGCAACCTTGAATTTTCTTGATGTTACCATAACAATGGAAAAAGACAAGCTTTCTACAACGCAATATCGCAAACCAACGGTTCAACTGCAATACCTCCATTCTCAAAGTGATCACCCGC